>CAUYQG010047762.1:0-15824 GCA_963574415.1 Tarsius wallacei
ACTCAGTTTTTTGTTTCTGTGAGAGGTCACTCAGTATTATAGACTCTAGTTCCATCCAGGTTGCTGCGAAATTCATGATTTCGTTCTTTCTTATGGCTGCGTAGTATTCCATTGTGTATATGTACCACATTTTTTTAATCCAGCAACCTTGCTGTCCATGCTCTTTTTTACAACCAGCTCTTATGGGAACTATTGGAGTGAGAACTCACTCACCTGCCCCCCATGGAGGGCACTAATCTATTTATAAAAGATCTGTCCCCATGACTCAAACACCTCCCACTAGGCCCCATTTTCCAACATCACCACCCTGGAAATCAAATTTCAACATAAGATTTTGTGGTGACAAACAAGTTATATCTAAAATACAGTAGTTACTATTTTAAAAATTAACAAAAGAATTGTAACATTTAGACTAACAAAAATGTTATTTTATTTAAAATAAATTAGGCAATGAAAATTAGTAACACAGAAATACAATTTAAGTTAATTATCTTAGCAAGCATTTTGGACATGAACTAAAACATCAAAAATCATAAATTTAAAAGTTCAGAAACATATAGATTTTATAACTTATATATGAAGAAATTTTTATAAAGTTAAAATGATCACAGAAATGATAGATTCTTAGTTATCTCATGCCCATAAGAAAACAGATTTGACTAAAAGTATAAAAGGGAACTTGAAGACAAACTAAAACAGTCAAAAGAACAAAAAGTGAAAAAAGGAAACATGTTTTTAAAATAATCAGAGAAAGTAATCAATAAAGAAGCTAAGCAAAGTAATCTAGCATGTTTCATTGAAGTCCCTGAATAAGAAAAACAAAACAAGAGACAATATCTTATGTTAAAATGCAATCCAAGATGATTTCTGAAAATAAAAGAAGGCCTAATCTGTGTATTAAAAGGGCCCATGTGCGCCTGAGATTCAAAAATTCAGAAATGTCTCTGTGAATATGCAGAAAAATTAACATTCTTTTATAATGCTTGTGGAAGTGCAAAAAATAGTGCAATCCCTTTGAAAGAGAATTTGGCAATACCTAGGAAAGTTGCACATACATTTACTTTTTGACCAGAAATCACACTGCTAAAAACTTATCTTGAAGACATACCTCCAATAATGCAAAACAAATTAAACTTATAATGTCAATTGTTAAATAAATATTTAATAGTAAAATATTAAAAACAAATGTGCATAGAAGTATTTTGTAAGTTTTCTTCTAGGATTCTTATAGTTTGAGTTTTTACATTTATGTCTTTGATTCATTTTGAGTTGATTTCTGTATATGGTGGTAAGTAGGGGTCCAGTTTCATTCTTCTGCATGTAGTCAGTCAGTTTTCTAGCATCATTTGCTAAATATTATCTCCTTTCACCAGTGATAGTTTTTGGTGGTTTTATTGAAGATGAGTTGGTTGAGAAACCATGTTTTTGCTTCCAGAATCACTGTCTTGTGCCATTGGTCTATGTGCCAATTCCTGTACCAATATCAAGCTATTTTGGTTACTGTAGCCTTGTAATAAAGTTTAAAATCTGAAAGTATGATAACTCCTGCTTTGTTCCTTCTGCTGAAAATTGTTATAGCTATTTGTGCTCTTTTTTGTTTCCATATGAATTTGTGTATTGTTGTTTCTAGGTCTGAGAAAAATGATCTTGGTAATTTGATGGATATTGAATCTGTAGATTTCCTTGGGTAGGATGGACATCTTGACAAAGGAATTTTTCCAATTCATGAGCATGGAATGTTTTTCCATTTGTTTGTGTCAACCTTGATTTCTTTGAGCAGTGTTTTGTAGTTCTTGTAAAGGTCTTTTGCATCTCTGCTTAGGTGAATGCCAAAGTATTTCATTTGTGTGTGTGTGTGTGTATATGTGTGTGTGTGACTATTGTGAATAATGAGCTTTTTATTTGGTTATCTGCCTGCTTGTTGCTGGTATATAGAAATGCAACTGTCCTTTGCATGCTGTTTTGTAACCTGAAACTTTACTAAAGTTATTTATCAGTGCAAGAAGGCTTTTGACTTCCTAGGGTTTTCAAGGTATAGAATCATATCATCTGCAACGAGGGGTAGCTTAACTTCCTGTTTTCCTATTTTGATACCCATGGTTTCCTTATCTTTCCTGATTGTTCTACCTAGGACTTCCAGTACTATGCTGAACAGGAGTGGTAAGAATAGGCATCCTTGTCTTATTCCTGCTTCTATTGAGCAAAATGTAGGCTGTGGGTTTATTACACATGGTTCTTACTGTTTTGGGGAATATTCCATTTATGCCTAGGTGCTCAAGGGTTTTTTATCTAATCCTTTTTCTATATCAAATGATATAATCAAGTGTTTCTTGGTTTTACATCTGTTAATGTGCTGATTTACATTTATGGTCTTGTGAATGTTTAACAAGCCCTGTATCCCAGGAATAAAGCACATCTGGTCATGGTGGATGATACTTGTGTTGTGCTGTTGGATCTAATTTGTTAGAATCCTGTTGAGAATTTTTATGTCTATGTTCATCAAGGAGATTGACCTCTAATTCTTTTTTCTTGTTGGGTCCTTGCCAGGCTTGGGTATCAGTATGAGGTTAGTTTCATAAAATGAGTTGGGGAACATTTCATCATTCTCAATTGCCTGGAATACTTTCAATAAGATTGCTATCATCTCCTCCTAGTGTGCCTTGTAGAGTCAAATAGAAACTGGTCTGGGACTTTCTTTGGTGGAGAGATTTCTTATGACTGAGTCAATTTCCTAGATTGTTATTGGTCTGATTAGAGTTTCAATTTATTTTTGTTTCAGCCTTGGGAGGTTGTGTGATGTCAGAAAGTTCTCCATTTCATTTGGGTTTTTGAGTTTGTTTCCAAACAAGTATGCATAGCACCTTCTGGTAACCTTTTTAATTTCTTCACTGTCAGTTGTGACATCACCTTCTGCATTTCTAATTGTGTTTATTTGGACTTTCTTTCTCTATTTTTAGTCAATCTGGCTAGGGGTCCATCAATTTTATTTATCCTTTCAAAAAAACAAATTTTTGTCTTGATCCTTTTAGATATTTTTATCTTCTATATCCTACAATTATAATTTTATCTTGGTGATCTGAATTCTTCTGCTGTAATCAGGATTTAGATGATCCTGCCTTTCCAACTCCTTTAGGTGTGATGTTAGGCTGTTTACTTGAAATCTTTCTGCTTTCTTGATGTGTGCTTGCAATCCTATGAGTTATCCTCTTAATACAGCTTTCCTGGCAATCTCAAGATTCTAATAAGATGTGTCTTTGTTTTCATGTGTTTCCAGGAATCTTTTTATTTTTGTCTTGATTTACATGTTGACTCAGAAGTTGTACAGCAGCAAAAGGGGGCTTTTCTTGGTGGCAATATTTATTTTTATTCCACTGTGATCTGGGAGGATTCATGGTAATTACTTTGATCTTTTGAAATTTATTCACACTTGATTTATGTCCAAGAATGTGATCAATCTTAGAGTATGTTACATGTACTGATGAGAAGAATATATACTCTGCTGCTATTGGCTGGAGTGTTCTGTAGGTATCTATTAAATCCATTTGATCAAGTGTTGAGTTAAGGTTCCAGATCCCCTTGTTGGTTTCTTACCTTGATGGTCTATCTAATGCTGTTAGTGGTGTATTTAGGTCTCCAACCATGAATATGTGAGAGTCAATGTCCTCTCGTAATCTACTTTACTTATAAAACCAACTGCTCCTATGTTGGGTGCTTATATGTTTAAGTTGCATATATATTTCTTGCTGGTGGATTGGGCCTTTTATCATTATGTGGTGTCCTTCCATGTCCATTTGAACTTTTGATGGTTTGATTTGTCTGATATCAGAATAACTATATCTGTTCTCTTCTATTTTCCATTTGCCTGAAAGACCATTTTCTTGCCACCAACTTTGAGCCTGAGGACGTCCTTTGCTTTGAGATGAGTTTTCTGGAGGCAACAGAATGTTTGAACATGCTTCTTTATCCAGTTTGCCACTTTATGTCTCTTCAGTGGTCCATTTAGTCCATTCATGTTCAAATTGATTATTGAGAAGTGAGAGTGTTGATTTTTCCTCATTTATAGGGCTCCTGGGGGGTTGCTGTGTTTCCCTTTTACTTTTGTAATTATATATGAGTGTATTTTCAGTTTTGTGAGTATTCTATATGCTCTGTTAACTCCGTCCTTTCCTGTACTTTTGTGATGGGTATGGTTGCTTTTTTGTTGTGTTTTGTTTTTTTACTATTTACTTATTTTATGTGTTTGTTCAATACCTTCTAAAGTGTCTCCTTAATAGCAGGTCTGAAGGCAGCATATTCTCTTAGGGATTGAATGTCTGGCAAGGCTTTTAATTCTCCATAATTAATGAAGCTTGGTTTGTCAGGGTAGGAAATTTTTTGGCTGAAATTGCTTATCTTTAAGAACATCAAAGACTGGATCCCAGTCCCTTCTGGCTTGTAGTATTTCTGCAAATAAGTCTGGAGCAATTCTGATTGGTCTTCCCTGGTAGATACTCTGATTTTTCTCTCTTGTTCCCTTTATAATTTTTTTCTTTCATGATTACTTTTTGTAATTGAATTACTTTGTCTTGGCGATGATCTTCTCGTGTGATACCTGAGAGGTTTTCTGAATCTTTTGTGCTTGAATTGTCACCTCTCTAGCAAGATGTGAGAAATTTTCTGAGATTACCTCATAGAATGTTTCTTCTATGATGTTCTCAGTTTCCCTTTCTGTTTCAGGGATACCAATCGGGCATATGTTTGGCTCCTCGACATAGTCCCATGTCTCTGAGAGGCTTTGCTCCTTCTTTTTCGAGGCCCACCCCCCCCCCGCCATGTTTTTAACAGACTGTGTTAATTCCATATTTTGTTCTTCAAACTCTGAGAGTCTTTCCTTTGCTTGGTTGATCCCACTTCCTATGTTTGTTACTGTGTTTCTGATTTCCAGGATGGAGTTCTTCATTTCTATTATTTTAGTCAACTCTGAAATTGGCCAATTCCACTTTTATTTCCTGTATGACTTCAGTGAGTTTTGTTTCTAGTTTCTCTTGTTTTTTTCTGTTCATCTTAGCCATCCAATCTCTAATTTTTGTGACTGTCATCTGGGACAAGTTGTTTTGGGGAGTTTCCATTGTTTTGCTCTGATAGCTGCTTTTTTGGGGTACTATCTCTTTAGGACCCTGAGGGTTGCCTATGGTTTTTTTGTTGATTTTTCCTCATTTGTGACAGGCTTCTTTTCCCTCACTATAATTCTCTTTATTTAGGTTTCTCTGAAGCTGCCAATGACCCTGTCTTATAGGTTTAATAATATAGGTCACTCAATTAAAGAGGGAGTGGCATTCACTTCTGCTCCTTGTTCCATCCTATGGCAGATTTCTCTACTGTAGATTTTCTCTCCTGCTTTTAATCTATTTGGGTTAGTTTTCAGTTGCTAGTACTCTGCAGAAAGCCAGATGGGGATGGGTTTCCCCATTTGCTATCTGAGGTTTGCAGCCCTGAAGTCATCCCACCAAGAAAGCCTTCAAGTGTCTTTTGTGTCACTCCCTCTCTGTTCAAGTCTGCACTCTGCTCTAGAAAAAGAGTGAGTTTCCTGCCATGGGGGAGGGGAGATTCACTCTGTAGGGATGCAGGGCTTGGAGGTGATTCTTTCTGATCTGGCTGAGAAGATGGCCACCAGCTGCTAGCAGCAGGTGTCACTTGGGTGCACTTTTCAGGTGGGCTTTCCTTGCCTGGGAGCTGGCTGCAGGACTCCGCTGGTGGAAGCCACACTCATGTTGGCTGACCAGGCACATGTTTGCTCCTCATTTCACTTGGGTTCCAATTTCCCACTATTGTGCCCTAACCAGGACTCCTTGTGTGAGACCAATAACTTGCACATGGCTGGGAGGGGGTGAACCAACCCAAGGTGTCTTAGCAGCACTCATCCATTCTCATTTACCAATCAGGACTTTGGTTCCTGCAACAGGCTGGTGCATGATGTAAGATGGGGTGCCCAGATTTCTGCATCTGCCATCACTTTCTGGTCTCTATGTATTCAAAGACACCTTTGCTGTGTGAAAGGCACTTCACTTGTCCAAAAGTGTTTGGGGTGTCTTTGTCTATCAGAAGCAATGTTATTTAAGCTGCAATAGGCACACATAGGACCGAGACATTAGTTTCTAAATACCATTCCCAAATAAAAGGAGGCAAGCCTCCTTGAAAAACCAAAAGAAAAATTGTACTAGATGTCCACAAATATCCCTGGAAGGACTATATATTTTATCATCAAAATTGAGTTATAATATTAAATTCATTGGAATAATTATACTTGAATTTAAATAGCATGTTGTATATTGCCTAGCAGTGATTAGAATTCATTTTATCTACACCTATTCTCTCTTTGTATTATAAGTATTGGAATCTTGGGATATACATTTTTTTAATTATCTTGTTGCCAGATTGTGAAGGTAATTAAGACTTTTTTTTTTCAGGAACATGGATAGAAATGGAAGAGAGAAAAAGCGTTTTTTGTTGTTTTTGTTTTTTCCTTGTAGCAATGGCAATCAAAGCACAGAGTTAGTAAAGATAAATGTTTCCATAGACTGCTCAACTCTGCACCTGGTGACTCCTTACTAGATTCAGAACTATAGAATAGCTGTGATGCTGGGTACCACTAACAACTTCCTGAGCTCCAACTGTCACTTCAGTATGACATGAACACCTGATTATGACTGCACACCTCAACCAATTTTTTAAATTTCCATTTTTTCCCATAAATTTGCAACTGCCACTTCCCTTTGTTGGGCCTCTTTTCTGCCTGAAAAATCTAAAATGGTTTATATATCATTACACTAAACCTTAACAGATATAATTTGCTATTATTTTTATTAGTCTTTGGAGAATATATTAAAACACTCAGAAACACTTAATACAGTTTGGACTTCTGGAAAATTTTCTGTGACCTATTTTGGCAAGTTCATAATTTTGAGTTTGTTTTTCTAAAGAAAGAATCATATCTTATATTTAAGTAAACATCATTTATAACAAAAAGTACCCACTAATATCTTTCAAATATTATGCTTATATTAGAAGGTATGTTAAAAAATATTTCATAGTCTTGCAACACCAAATCATAGGTAATTCCTCTTGTACACAGCACCATTGCCATCACACATCTCCATTCTCTTTCAGCTGCTGTTCTACAACATTATTGTCCTACTGGACTACTACTACAATCGGAACCACTGCCTCTGCCACCATAGACACCTTGTTCTCTAACATGACTGAACTGCTAGCAGTATCTTCTTTTAAATTCATATTTACACATGCCTAACAAATGTTTATTCTACTGATACTTGAGTAATCAGGTCTTCTCCATCTTTAAAACCCTAGTATATAAAACACTGCACAAAATAAGAATTCTGTAAATGTTTCATTCTTTTATTAATTAGTAATTTAATGTTTTTCTAAAATGCTGGGAAAACATTATTGACTAACTCCTCTCTGACCTTCAAATTTCAGTCCAGACAGCATATCCTTAGGGTTATTTCTTATCCTTTGTCAACAATAGACTATCTCTTCCCATATTCCCTATTCTTACCTCTTTAAAATAACTTAATACATTTTATTGTTTTTCTGTGTAACTCTCAATGCTCTTAAGGTGTAAATACTGTCACAGAAGCAGTAAAAGTACACTATATATCTGGCCCAATTCACTGTGAAGAAAAATCTGTTTTGTAGAAATGCCTTAAAATTTGCTTAGAAAGAACCCACTGGGTGAAGGAAAGTAGATTTAAAAAAAAGTTATACAAGTTTGCTCATAAATTGGTAATTATTGAAGGCAGGTGATAGGTACTGTCCTAGTTCAAGTTGCTATAACAGGATAACATAGACTTAAACAATATTTATGTCTCACAGTTCTAGAGCTTGAGATGTCTAAAATCAAGATGCCGGAAGACCAGGAGTATGGTGAAGGCACTCTTCCCAGTTTGTAGTTGGCTATCTTCTCACTGTGTTCTCACATGGCAAATAAAGAGCCTCCATCTTTATAAAAATATATATCTCATCTTGGGTGCTCCACTCTCATGACTTAATCTAGCCACAATTACCACCAAAGGCTCAATCTCCAAATATCATCATACTAGACATTGGAATTATTACATCAATTTTGGAAGGACAAAAACATTTAGTCTATTGCATGTACATATGGGTTCATTTCTCTGTTTACATTTGTTGAAATTTTCCAAAAATAAACTGTTTAGACTTGATCACAAATAATTTCAGTAGTCTTTGTGGGGGTGTTCTCTAATCTAGCTTCCTTAGCCACTGTATCTCTTATTTTTTTCCTGAATTGCTTTCTATTTCAGTTTATGTTCCCAGTGGCCCCTGTGCTGCTCGTGTTTGCATAAAGACGGGCCATTGGTGACTCATGCAGATGTGAATGAAATGATGGTGACTAATTTGTGGAATTATTCTGGGAAAAGGTGTTCACCATTTTGAGAATAATCCCATTCTTTCATCCCTGCCTTTTACCCACTTTCTTTAAATCAAACTTGTGCTCTTCTGACTTGTCCCCCTCTTATGAACTCACTTCTACAAATTACAATTAAGACTATTCTAGATACTATATATATTATTTTAAACCTCTATTATATGATATTTAAAAGAAGGTGACATGTTTATGTCTGTAGTGCATTGTGTTGCAAAAGGCTGTTATTCCAAGGAATATGCTTTTAAACAGTATTTAGTTGTACTTTATTACAAATCATCTGGAAAGCCTATAAGGAGATAATTACTATAAATTACATGTTCGGAGTTTTTGTGAGGTCTAAACTAATAACTCATTGATAGTTTGTACTTTTGGAAGGAACCCTAACTTACTTAATCCACAAAGGTAAAATTTACTATTTGTATTACTCCCTAGTTCTTAAAGCTAAACAGGTGATAAAAAATAAACAAACAAATTTTTTCTTTTCTACTCCCCTGGTATAAATAATTTTGCTTTTTATTGTTTGCCATCACCTCAGGTAAATATAGAATAGAAACATTATAATACTAAGTTTTTTTGATTTGGGGTTTTTTAAAGTAAATTTTCATTTTGAGTTACAACTATCCAATGTATCTGAACATTTGTGTGAAAACTTACACAACTTTGGAAAGGAATTTTGTTTTAAGTTTTCAAACAAAGTTTATTAGCAAGAAAAGGAGAAAAAGGAGGAAGGAAGATTCAAGGCA
Source organism: Tarsius wallacei (assembly GCA_963574415.1). NCBI lineage: Eukaryota > Metazoa > Chordata > Mammalia > Primates > Tarsiidae > Tarsius > Tarsius wallacei. The sequence goes on from CAUYQG010047762.1 coordinate 9,190, forward strand.
GAAGTACCTGCCATGGGCAAGTTTTTCAAAGAAGAAAAACCACCAGAATTTTTTTAATAAATGAAAAAAATGTAAATTTCATTGAGAATATTTGATAGACAAAATATTGCACATTTGTAATGTATACACTTTGATGACATTGCACATATGCACACAACAGTGATACTATCATCATAATTAAAATGCTAAACTTTTCTATCATCTCCAAAAATGTGGTCACGTTATTTTTAGCTTTCTGGTTGTGTGTGTGTGTGTGTGTGTGTGTGTGTGTGTTATTAATACTTAAATTGGGCAACCCCTTTGGGTCCCCTCCCACTGTGAAAAATTTTCTGTCCTGCCTTAAAAAAATACTTAAATTGAGAGCTATCCTTTTAACATATTGTAAAGTAAACATTACTGTATTTTTAACTGTAGGTTCCATATTTACAGCAGATCTCTAGAACTTATTCGTCTTGCAACTGAAAGTGTATACCCATTGAACAACACTTACACAGAGGCAGTAAAAATAGATTTGATTTTCCTTTATGGCTTCAAACTTCTGAGAGTTCAATTCCTCAAAATTTCCCTTCAGTATAACTCAAAATTTTATTCAGTTAATTTTATGTTTATCTATTTTTTCCTAATCTTTTTATTAACTTTTAAAATATTCATTTTTATATCATTTCTATAGACTCTTAAAAAGAAGATCCATATAATACTATGACATTTTAATCAGCTTCTACAGGTAAAAATTATATAATTAATTAAAAATGTAGATATTATCTTAGCATTTAGCACTGTACAAAGAAAGTTCTTAATATAACTAAAATTGTCTATATCTTTGCTATCCCGTATAGTAGCCACCAATCAAACGTGTCTATTGGGTGCACTCACTTTGTTCATTAATCTATTCATGAGGGATTCATTCACATAATCTAGATATGTCCATTAGGCCTCAGCTTCAACACTGGACATGAAATTTTAACATGAAATTTAGAGAAGAATAAATATCCAAATGTAACACCCAGAAAAAACAAAAATGAGAAATTTATCACCATTAGACAGACCATAAAAAATGCTTAAGGGCATACTACATCTGGAAGCAAAGGATAAAATCTGCCATCATGAAAACACACTAAAGTATAAAATTCACTGATGGAGAAAATACACAAACAATAATGGGGGGGGACCAACGTTATCACTAACTCCCCCCCACACACACCAAATTGTAAGTTGAATTATAAAATGAGACATAAGAAACAAAAAAATATATACTAAACACTCAGAAAACATTACAAAGTGACAGTAGTGAGTCCTCAACTATCAACAGCAGCTTTGAACATAGCTTTAAAAATGAATGGTTTAAATTCCTTAATTTAAAGATACAGACTAATGGAATGGAAGCGCACACACACACACACAAACCCCACATATATGCTACCCACAAGAAACTCACTTCAACTGAAAAGATACACAGACTGAAATTAAAGGTATAGAAAATATAGTCGGTGTAAATAGAAACCAAAGGCATGCAGAAGCAATATACTTATATCAGACAAAGCAGACTTAACACAAAAAAAATTATTATGCAATGATAATGAAATCAGTTTGACAAGAGGATATAACAAATGTAAATATATATGCACCCAATGCTGGGGCACCCAGATATAAAAATAGTAAACATTATTAAAGCTAAATAGATAGACACCAACATAATGGTAGTTGGAAATGTCAAAACCCCACTTAGAGCATTGAGATCATCTAGACAGAAGACCAAGAAAGAACATAAGATTCAACTGGCACTATAGACCAAATGAACAAAAATTTACAATACATTGTATTCAACTGCTACAGAATATTCAGTTTTCTCATCAGCTTATAGAACATTCTCCAGGAACAACATCTGTTAGGCCAAAGAACAAGTCTCAATAAAAAATTTTTAAAAATGAAATCATATCAAGTATCTTCTCAGGTCATAGTGAAATAAAATGAGAAATCAATAACAAGAGAAACTTCAGATACTGTACAAACACATGTAAATTAAACAAATTCTCCCTGAACAATAATTTGGTCAATGACCTCAAACAACTTGAAAAGCAAGAACAAACAAAAACTAAAATTAGTAGAAGAAAATAAATAACAAAAAAATGTAAAAAATAAACAAAATAGAGTCAAAAATACAAAAGATCAATTAAATGAACACTTGTTTTTTACAGATTAAGGACGTCAATAAACTTCTAGCTAGATTGATCAAGATTAAAAATTCAAATAAATAAAATCAGAGATGTAAAAGGAAACACTACAACTGACATCACAGAAATATAAATGATCATTAAAAACTATTATGAACAACTATGTCCTAACAAATTAAAAAAACTTTTAAAAAATGGATAAACTCTTGGACACATATAACTTACCAATATTGAGCCAAAAAGAAATAGAAACCCCAAAAAGACAGTAACAATTAATGAATTTAGTCAGGAATAAAAAGTCTATCAACAAAGAGAAGCCTCAAACATGAGGACTTTACTGCTGAATTCTAACAAACTTTTCAAAAACTAACAACAATTCTTAAACTATTCCAAAAAATTGAATAAGAGGAAATTCATCCTAATGCATTCTACAAGACCAGGATTACTCTGGTACCAAAACCGGATGGGGGTACAACAACAACAAAATTACTTGCCAATATGCCTGATAAATATAGAAACAAAAATTCTCAGCAAAATACTGGCAAACCAAATCAACAACACATTACTAATATAATACACTATAATATATACACTATAGTGGAATTTATGCAAGGATGGTTCAACATATGTGAATCAATAAATGTGATAAATCACATCTACAGAATCAAAGACAAAAAATATGATAATTTTAGTAAGTGCAGACAAAGCACTTGATCAGCTTCAACATTCCTTTATAATAAATACTCTCAACAAGTTAGGTATTGAAGGAATATATCTCAACATAGTAAAGACTGTACATGACAAACTACAAACTCACAGTTAACTTTATACTAAATGATAAAAAACTAATTTTTTTTCCTCTAAGAACAGAACAAGACAAGGATGCCTGCTTTCACCACTCTTATTCACCACAGTACTTGAAGTCCTAGCCAGAGCAGTTGGGCAAGAGAAAAAAATAAAAGTTCTTCAAATTGAACAAGAGAAATTTAAATTGTTCCAATATGCAGATGTCATAATCTAATATGTAGAAAAACCTAAAGACTTTACCAAAAAATATTGGAACTGATAAATACATTTAATAAAATTGCAAGATACAAAATCAAAATATAAAAATCAGTCACATTTTATATGCCAATAACAAACTAGCTGAAAAGAAAGCAATGCCATTTATACTAGCTACAAAAAAAAAAAAAAACTAAGAATAAGTTTTACCAAGAGGGTGAAACACATTTATAATGAAAGCAATAAAACACTGATAAAAGAAATTGAAGACACAAACAAGTTTTAAAATATCCCATGCTCATGAATTGGAAGAAATTATATCAATAATTTCTTTTACCCAAAGCAATTTATATATTCAAGGCAATTTCTATCAAAATAACAATGAATGACTTTTTTCATAGAAATGACTATACTAAAATGAAAATGAAGCCACAAGAGACCCCAAATGGTCAAAATAATCTAGAGCCAAAACAATAAAACTGGAACTATAATACTACCTGACTTTAAAATATACTACAAAGTTATAATAACCAAAAAGCATAGTGCTAGCATAAAATAAACTTATAGACTAATGGAACAGAAAAATAAAACCCAGAAATAAATCCACATATTTACAGTCAACTGATTTTCAATGAAGGCACCAACAATATACATTGGAGAAAGGATGGTCCCTTCAATCAAGTATGCTGGAAAAACTGGATGGATATCCATATGCAGAAAATGAAAATAGACTCCTTTCTCTCACAATTAAAAAAAATCAAAATAGATTAAACACTTAAATGTAAGACTTAAAACTACAAAACTACGAGAAAAAAATACAGGGAAAACAGTTCAGTATGTTGGCTAGGCAAATTTTTATAGCTAAGATGTCAAAAGTATGAGAAACAAAAATAAATGGTACTATATTAAAATGAGAAACTTCTCCACAACAAAGGAAACTATCAACAGAATGAATAGGCAATCTTTAGAATGGGAGAAAGTGTTTGCAAACAATTCATCTGACAAGAAACTAACATCCAGAATATACAAAAAATTCAAACAGCTCAACAGCAAAACAAAACAAAAAGAATAATCCAATAAAAAGGTGGGCAAAAGAACTTAAAATACCTTTCTCTAAAGAAGACATAAAATAATCAATAGGTATATAAAAATACTCAATATTATTAATCACCAGGAAACTGCAAATTAAAACCACTGAGATATCATGTTCCCTCAGTTACAATGGCCATTACCCCCAAAATAAAAAAATAACAAATACTAGTGAGGAAGTAAAGAAAAGGGAACTCTTAAACACTGTTGGTAGGAATGCAAATTAGGACAGTCATTATGGAAACCAGTATTGAGGTTTCTCAAAATACTAAAAATAGAAATACCATATGATACAGTAACTCTAATATGGGGTATTTAACCAAAGGAAAGGTAATCAGTATATTAGCAGGACACTTGCACTCCGTGTTTACTGAAGCATTATTCACAAACTAAGATATGAAATCAGTCTAATTGTCCATAAACAAATAAATGACTAAAGAAAATGATATATATACACACACACAAACACACACACACCACGGAATACTAATCAGACAAATAAATAATAAAATCCTATGTTTCTGGCAACATAAATGAGTTGCAAGATCTGTTAATCAAAACAGGTCAAACACAGAAAGATAAATATTGCATATTCTCATTCATAAAGAATAGAATAATGAATAGGAAAAAGGAGAGAATGGGAAGAGGGTGGTTAACAAACACAAAATTACTGCTACTAATAGGAGAAATGAGTTTTGGTATTCAGCAGCACTGGAAAGTGAATATGCTTGACTATAACATTTTCAAAAAGCTAAAAGAGAGGATTTTGAATGTTCCCAACACAAAGAAATGGTAAATGTTTGGGGTGATTAATGCACCAATTACCATGATTTGATCATTATACATTGTATACACTTTTTGAAATATCACATTGTAGTCTATAAATATGTACAATCACTACATACAAACTAAAAATAAAAGGAATAAAAATGAAAAGAATGCAAAGCATACAGTATCTTGATTGTGGGAATAATCAGCAGACTAATGTAAAAAGACTTGGTCACAGAATAATTATTTAGGCTGAAATTGATGAAGGAGAAGAGAGTAAAAATCTGTCTTTGATGACTCAGGCTTCAATCAAACTAAAAAAAAGAAGAAGAAAAAACACTTCTTTGGCTGCATTAATTTCTTGGTATCATTATAGACTTGCTTACTGAACGTTCAGCAAATTAGAGTTTTTGTTGTTGCTTAGTTGGGTTTTTTATGGATGTATGGTTGGGTATTTTCTTCTTTAATAATAGGATAGTAAATTTCAACTGTTAACAAGTCTTTGGGGATTTGCTAACTTTAGACAATCACCTCTCATAAAAGCTGTCCTCACTCTAATTGTCATGAAATGCTACTGTGATCATCTCATGTCCAAGCCAGCTGTTATTAAGACACCACGGAGTTTTCAGATACATCAAGTATGTAAAACACAATTGAGACCCAAGGGCAGATAATATTAGGGAAGCAACTGTACTGTACAAACTATAGTGCTATATTAAGGTATATATTTATTTTATTGCTGTTGGCATGTTTCTTAGATCTTTTAAATTTGATAGCTGTTTACACGTTGGAACAGTTTAGGGATATTAAACGTTTTCATATTTGTAAGTCTCCAAATTTTTACACCATAAACATTGTACAATACTATGGTCATAACCATAAAATTAATTTGATAATTAAATACTCAAGTTTAGCATGGTAATGTCAAGAACAAATTATAAATGTTCTCATTAGCCTTCCAAATTGGTACTTCATTAAGCAGCTTAAAAAATCTGGGCAAACTAACAATGCAATGTAAAGCCAAGAGGGATTTCTGACCTTTTCCTCCTACCAGTTCTAATGTGGCTGGTTATATCAACATGCCCCTTTTAAACAAAACTGTTTAAAGGGAAAAGGATGTAAAGAAAACTTGAGGGAAATAATTAGAGAATTACTAAAGTAGAACAATTAGGATTGCAACTGCTGAGCATTTACAACCAGATTTTATTTTTCTCAGTAATTATGTTCCTCAGATTTAAAAAATGTATGTTTGTCTGAAGAACACATTTGAATTTATACAGTCAATGGTTGACACTTCATTTTAAAAATGTGTTTATCTGGCCGGGCTCGGTGGCTCAGCCTGTAATCCCGCGCTTTGGGAGGCTGAGGTGAGTGGATTGCCTGAGCCCGCGGGTTCGAGACCCGCCTGGGCAACTTGGCGAGACCGCATCTCTACAGTAAATCAAAAAATTACCCTGAAGAACACAAACCACTCTATAGGAAAGATACCTGCACACGTATGTTTATCGCAGCATTGTTCACAATAGCAAGAACCTGGAAGCAACCATGCTGTCCATCAAAAGAGGACTGGATCAAAAAAATGTGGTACATATACACGATGGAATA
>CAUYQG010047765.1:0-12825 GCA_963574415.1 Tarsius wallacei
GGTAGGAGGTATCACACTCCCAGACTTTAAACTTTATTATAAAGCTACAATAATCAAAACAGCCTGGTATTGATACAAGAACAGGCATGTAGACCAATGGAATAGAATTGAGAGTTCAGAAGCAAAACCTCAATTTCTCAACCAACTCATCTTCGGCAAAGCCTCCACCACCAACCACTGAGGAAAAGAGAACCTATTCAGCAAATGCTGCTGGGAAAACTGACTGACCACATTCAGAAGACTGAAACAGGACCCTCTACCTATCCCCATACACAAAAATCAACTCTAAATGGATCAGAGTCCTAAACGTAAAGCCTCAAACTGTAAGAACCTTAGAAAATACAGGAGACACTCTTATGGAAATTGTAACTGGCAAACAATTCCTGATCAAAAGCTGAAATGCCCATGCCATAAGAGATAACATAGATAAGTGGGACCTTATCAAACTGACAAGCTTCTGCAAAGCCAAATAAACCATCAAGAGAGCAGGGAGACAGCCCATAGACTAGGAAAAAATATTTGTCAACTCTTTGTCTGACAAAGGTCTAACATCTAGGATATACAAGGAACTCAAATGTGCTGAAAAGAAAAAGACAAAGAGCCCCGTTACAAAGTGGGTAAAAGATATGAATAGACAGTTCTCAAAAGAACACATATGAGCAGCCATCAGATACATGGAAAAATATTCAGCCTCACTCGTTCAAAGAAATGCAGATTAAAACTACATTGTGATACCACCTAACTCCAGTCAGAATGGCCATCATCAATAACTCAAAAAAAAAAAAAAAAAAACAGATGTTGGAAAGGATGTGGTGAAAAGGGAACACTTCTACAGTGTTGGTGGGAGTGTAAACTAGTGAAGCCTCTGTGGAAAATAGTGTGGCAATTCCTAAAAGTTCTAAAAATCGACTTTCCCTTTGACCCTGCAATCCCCCTACTGGGAATATACCCAGAAGAACTCTAATCACTCTATAAAAAAGATACCTGCACATGTACGATTATCACAGCATTCATTGTTCACAATAGCAAGAACATGGAACCAATCGTGTTGCCCATCAAAAGAGGACTGGATTTTAAAAATGTGGTACATATACGCAATGGAATATTACGCAGCCATAAAGAAGAAAAAAATCGTGTACTTCGCAGCACCTGGATGGGACTTAGAGTCTATAGTACTGAGTGATCTTTCACAGAAACAAAGAACTGAGTATCACATGTTCTCACTCATAATTAGACCTTGAACAACTATTGTAATGCTATAAGAAAAGGATTGACAGTAGCGGGAAACTGCAGGAGGAGGGGGGACAGGGAGGTGGGATCGACAGGAGTGGGAATCTGCCTGGGGAAGGCGGGGCACACCTCATCATCAAGAGTACCTGTGCAATGAATGTTTGTATACCTAACCCTGAATTGTACCCTACAATTTTAAAATAAAAAATTTAAAGGTGAAAAAAAAGAAATAAAATGCTGTTTAAGAAATATTTGCTTAAAACTACAAAAATTTTGTAAAATGACAAGCTGGAAAAATAAATTAATGAAACAACAGCTAATTTCTGTAACATAGTAAAAGTTCCTACAAATCAACCATAAAACTGTTTATAATATTAAAATGAGCTAAGATTATGGTAGAAAGTTAACAGAAAAAGGGATAAAAATTTATGAAAATATGAAATTATCAACTTTCCTCCCAAGAGAAATGTCAAATTAAAAACTGGAATGCCCTTTTTTTCCTGTCAAAATTGAAAGATCAGAGTGTCATTTTGTTATATGTTGTAGATTCCAGCAAATTTTGTGCCCTCATAAATGTCACCAGACAAGGGTGTAAGTATGACTGAAATCCAGTCGGGTCTTAGCTTATCAAGCCTTGTCGCCTGGCACAAGGCCTAATCTATTAGGGATGGGTTGGCAAATTATAAACTGTGGATGCTGAGGCAGAACTCTACTAACCACATTTTTGACAGTGCTGTTTCAAGCCTCTGCATTCTGGGAAGCTTTGTTACACAGTCATACTTAGCTGACACAATACTCTTTCAACATTAAGAATTTAAATGTGTGGAAAATAGTTTCTATACAAAATTAAAAATAATTTTCAAATGTAAATGAAAATAATATAAAGAATCTAGTTGTCATCTAGAATATGGGCAAAGAGTATATGAATATTAATTTTTTTTTGAGTTGGAGTCTCACTCTGTCACCCAGGCATGCAGCAGCATGCTCATGGCCACCCCAGTGTCTACCTGCTGCGCTCCACCATCTTTCCACCTCATATTTCCAAGTAGCTGGAACTACCAGCGCATGCTACCATTTATTGTAGAGACTCAGTCTTGCCAAGTTGACCAGTCTGGTCTCAAACCAGCAGGTTCAGACAATCCACTCGCCTCAGCCTCCCAAAGTGCTGGGATGACAGGCTGAGCCACCAAGCTTGGCTAACGTTAATTTTTAATATTAATATATAAAGAGAAATAGGCAAAGAAGCAATCAAAAACATTGCTGGTAAAAACCTCCATTAAAAAATAATTCCTCCAATTTATTTAAACATAGATATAAAAAATGAGGCACTTAGCCTTATGCCTAAAAAATCACTTAAAAAATATTCAAGTAAAATAATATTTGAAGCTTACAAAGTCATCACTATAATGATGTTTACGGTAGAAATATTTTTGATAATGGAAATCATAGTATGTTGTTAATAATAAAATATTATATGCCAAATGTGTGATACATTGACTTTAGAAACTATTAGGTAATAGATGTTTTGCTAATAAGATATCATTAAATTTTTGTTCAGTCTACATTTTTAAAGATTTCCAGCCGGGCTCGGTGGCTCACCCTGTAATCCCACGCTTTGGAGGCTGAGGTGAGTGAATTGCCTGAGCCCGCGGGTTCGAGACCCGCCTGGGCAACTTGGCAAGACCTCATCTCTACAATAAATCAAAAAAATCAGCTGGGCATGGTAGCGCGTGCCTGTAATTCCAGCTACTCGGAAGGCTGAGGCAGAAGGATCACCGGAGCCCAGTGGGTCGAGGCTGCAGTGTCTGGGAGCGGTCACTGAACTCCAGTCTGGGTGAAAGAGTGAGACTCCAACTCAAAAAAATAAATAAAAATAAAAATAAAGGCTCCCATAGTCACCTGCTACTGTTCAACCTCGTACATTTTCATGATACTTTCTGGTTCCTCTTCAATTTACTTCCTACTAAACTTGACTAGAGTTGACGATTTTATTTCCCTAATTTATCCAGATTGGGAGCCCCTTCATATAAGATTCATTTTTTAGATGATGAGGTTGTGGCAAAAGGAGATTTAAAATTTTCTCTAAGGTCACATGATGTAGCAACGAAGCTGGGATTTGCACTCAAAGTAATCTGGTTCTTCTATCTACACTCTGAACTTCTTAGAAAACATTCTAGATGGTGAAGTAAAGGACTAAGTTAATGTGCAGAGACACAAAAGCATTAGGTATGTGAGAAGAGGTTTATTTATTTGTTTTAGAGTTGTTAGAGTCTCACTCTGTTGCCCAGGCTGGAGTGCAATGGGACGCACATGGCCACCCCAGCATCAACCTGCTGGACTCTGGAGATCCTTCTGCCTCAGCCTTCCAAGTAGCTGGAACTACAGGCATTTGCTACCATGCCCAGCTAATTTTGTTTTGATTTTATCGTAGAGACGAGGTCTCACCAAGTTGCTGGGGACAGTCTCGAATGCATGCTCAAGCAGTCCACTCGCCTCGGCCTCCCAAAGTGCTGAGATTACAGGCTGAGTCACAGAGTACGGCTGGGAAGAGATTTTAACAGCTTTCAGAGACATTTACTGAGTATCTATTTGATTAGGCACACAATTCTATTTACTGGGTAATACACATAGAATGTGATAATGCAAATTTAAAAGGCAAATTGGAGCCAACAGTGACATCTGCCAAAAAAAAAAAAATCTCATATTGATTAAAAGGAATTTAATATTTGAAAATTTCTGAGAAAAGTAAAAAGAACAAAACTGTGTGAACAGATTGAGTCATCTGTTGAACTTTTAACTAAATCCTTTAATTTTAAATTTTATGAATATGTTTTCTTCTCAATATTTTCCTATCATTCATATGTTTGCACATCTGCTTGTTATCTGCTTTTAACACCATACATGACACAATTATTGAATTAAATTACTGAAGCAGACCACATGTCATACATTTATAAATGTCATTTATACCAAATGTCAGAGAAATTAAAGTGAAAACAATGTCTGGTTGAGAAAATTACGTGCCTTACAAATTTATATAAGGTTAATATGCAATATTAATAGTGGTGAGAAACAAGTTTAAGTTAACTGGCAGGTCAATTATTTTAGGTCAATATTTTCATTACAGGTCTATGTTATCTGAAAAACATGTTATCCTTTGGAAACCATGGGAAACTGATTAACTAGGCTTACAAGTAAATAAAATGTATTTTGTAATTTTACCATGTATTTAAACTATTCTTCATTCACTGAATTCACAATTGTTTATCGAGTACTAATTATCACTGGACATTTGTTTTCCAGTTCATGTCCCAAATCTGATATTTATTAGCATACTGGACATTGATGGTTATGTTCTTAATGGCAGTGTAATCTTGAATAAGCCTCTTAAATATTCAGAGTATTGGCATGCTTGTATACAATACAGGAATATATTACTCATTTTTTCCATGTTGAGATAATTTAATGACATGGCATTTATGAAAATGCTGTTAACTAGACAACTAAGTATAAGGATGAGAATTTCCTAGGAATAGCAATATAGTCACAACAAATTTAAATGTTCATACACCCCCAGAGACTTTCAGTCAGGGTATCTACCCTGTTGATGTTGTTGCATATGAAAGCATCATGGTTCTGCTCTCTACATTAGAACTCTAACAAGAGAATTTATAAACTGCCTTTATTATGTGATGACATTTTGTTTTCCTATACAGCATTATTGAAATGGGCTAGTTGCATTATTACTCTGATATCTAAAACCAAGTGATAAATCCTTTGTAAAAGTTTGGGATTCGCTGGGGAAAGAATGGGTATGATTCCATTAATCCACCAGGTATGCTGGGGGAGAGCTCTAATTAGGGACATTTCATTTACAAAACGGTTCCATGCGAGCTGTTGACTTCAGCTGCATTTTGATGCTGACAGTTTCCCCACCAGGGAAATGTAAAAACACTGTGTGAAGATAATAGTGAATGCAACATAAAAATTGCCACAGCAAGCACCTTGTCAATCTGACCCAGACAGGACAGACATATTGATTGGCTGGTGCTGTCAGAAGATTAAGCAGCCAGGACACAGATACGAGTGTAGGTGGATAATGCCACCTACATGGTACACTTCTTTCTTTAAATGATGCACCAGCCTAAAATGACTGCTACTTGGGATTGTGAGTTTAACTCACGGTGACTGTAAAATGGAAATTGCCTTGAAGTCCCTATGAGAAGTAGCAATGAAGTTACATTCAGCCTAAGGTATCTGAAGGAAAATTGCTGTCACTGGTAATAGAATTTATAGCTATCTTTGCCATTGTAGATAAATCCATGTTTTTGACTTTGTGACCACTGAAACATAAAAATTAAACCTTTTAGCCATGGTCAAGCCTTTTGTGCTAAATGGTAAAAGCCTGTTATGATTGCTATCAGGAAGCTATTTCTAACTGTCATTTCTTGGAGGAAGAAAGAATTTTTTAAGCATCTCTGGAATTTTATTTACAGTTAATTGGATGCTCTATAGTAAAAAAGATCATGAATTGATTTATGAAAAGCACTTCTGGAGGCCATGGCTGAGCTCTGAGCCTTTGGTCGGAATGCACTTTGCTTTTATTGTTGTTGCTAATGCATTGGATAAGGACACTTTTGTTGGCTATAAGCTTAAAAGACATTTACTTTACCTTGCTTACTTGTTCACGGAGGATGTTGGAACAGAATTTTGCTGAATGACTTGGCTGCAAACCAAATACAGCATCAAATGCTTCCTTCAGACTATTCAGGGAATTTATGTGAAGTAATAAGTACAACTACTGTGTAGGCCTCAGTTGAAAACCTTAGAATGCTACCATTTTAAGAAATTATGCCCTGTGAAAACGAGAATACTAATTAGTTTTACTAATGAAAAATGATATAGACACATGAGGTAATTACCAGATACTGTATAAGTTTTTTTCCATGAATAAGGAGTTCTCATTAAAACTGGGGGGGGGGCTAGAAAAAATTTGCATTTTTTTCCTAATAAAAGCATGCCAAAGGGAAATCAGAACCACTTGCAAAAATGCCACTGAAAACTGTATAATAATCAGAAAATAACAAAATGAGTGTTAATACATGCCTCATTCTAATTTTCAGTATAACATTTAGAAAACTTCAGATATTCCTAGAAATATTCGAATTAGTCTTTAGATCTTATACCAAGTGTTCAGGCTTCTAGAGGGGGAAATACAGAAAGAGGAAAGGATTCTTGATTAGAATTCCTTGATACTGCGTGAGAAAGGGGAGAATTGAAAAATACGCACAGAGGTTTGGAGCAAAGGAGTAGAGAAAACACCTTAGCTTTCATACAATCCATACTTAATTGATGTATTTGAATATCTGTTTTATATCATATTTGAAGAGTGACTCTTCTATGCTGGAACATGGTGACACCATTTGACCATGGTCAAGTTGCAGAAGCATAAGTGTTTTTATCTCTACAACAGCTCATGAGCAAAGTGCTTGCCTGTTTAGTTTTGCTTTGCAATTTTTGCTTTGTATTAAAAATACATAAAGGAAGGACAATGGAAATTTTAACACATGTTGACATCAGCTCATTCTTAGTTTTATAAGTTTAACTATGGGCTATTTTGTGATGTGCACAAATGTAAAGGGACAGAAAAACAAAACAAACAAACAAAACCCCACTAAGTTAAAGACCTTATAGTATATCCTGGGAATACGTAGTTGAAATTTTCCCTTAAGTGAGGTAGGATTGGAATCATACTGTTTTTAGCTCTCAAAGAATGAATTTCAGCCCCTCAAAAAAAAAGAAAACCAAAACAAAATACAACATATAAGATGATTTTCCAACATTTACAAATTTCTTTTTGTTTCAAAGCATAATATAAGAATGTCAAGGTTTTCTAAAAACAAAATCACTTAGGAGCTGAAAATTAACCAATTCATGTAAAGCAAAAGGACTATTTAAAACTTGAGTTTCTTTTTTGTTTGTTTGCTTTTTTAGTTTAGCTATGAAATCATAGTAACCTTAAAATGACTTAGGATAATATGGTTTCTATGTTAACGTATCATATTACAGAAAACAAAGAATGAAAAGTCTACACATTCTGACAGAAAAACTGATATGTTGAGATGAGAATACTGCCTTAACCCAAACATAAAATTAAAACAGAAAATGAATGGGGAACACAGGCAGATTTTTTTTAACGTAGAAAATAACTGTTGAACAATTCTAGTAAGTCAATATTATTTTTACCAAATCATAGAGATGAATAAATATCACATTTAATTATGCAACAAATGAACTGAAGCAAAAATGTATTTGATTTTCTGTGACTGCTGAAATAATTTGCCACAAATTTGGTGACTTAAAACAGCAAAACCTTCATTTTCTCACATTTCTGGAAGGGTTGAGGTCCAAAATTGTTATCACAGGTTGAAATCAAGGTATTGTCAAAGTCACACTCTATCCAGACACTCCAGGAGAGAATGTTTCTTGATGCTTTCAGCTTCTGGTGACTCCTGACATTCTGGTTTATGGACATATTGCTCCAGTATTCAAGGCTGACATCTTCAGATCTCTCTCTGTTCTCGATCTTCATATCATCTTCGTGTGTGTGTGTGTGTGTGTGTGTGTGTAATATTCCTCTGCCTCTCTCTTATGAGAGTATTTGAATTTGGCAGATTATCTGGGAAATTCAATATAATCTCATCACAAAATTCTCAATTTAATCACATCTTCAAAAATCCTTTTTACTTATAAGATAATATTGACACATTTCAGGACTTAGAACATAGGGGCCATTATTTTGCCTAGCACCGTAAAGGAATTCAGAGAGATGTTCTCATTCAGGAAGACTCTGGTCATCATAATGCAGAAGATTAGAATAATTAAATTCCAGGGTTGAAATCAGGTAAGTGAGAGTAGCTTTTTGAAACACAAGATACTTAAAACCTGTATCTATAAGCCAGCGAACCTAGGAATTGCAGTCTTGAAAGAAAGTGCAAGAGAGAATGATAGTGTCAATGAAAAAGAAACAAAACCTGGAGGGGAGAAACCATAACACAACACTAAAAAGGAGAGAAAGGGGAGGTAAATGGTGAATACAGTCTGAGGAAAACAACCCAAGAATAACATAAGTCAAAAGATGGTTTTAGGTGAGAGGCTTTTTCTATATAATGCATGCACATTAAATAAATGCAGAGGACATTTTGGACTCTTTTTAGCATGCATGCAAAGACTACACATACACACACACACACACACACGCACACACACACATATAATATCAATATATCAGTCACATATATACATGTACAGATCCTAAATAAGATAATTAGATAATTGACTGAGACTAACTTAAGCCCTTCTTTTTGCCCAATTTTATTTTTGCATTGTGACTGGTAACATATATGAATCTCCTCAGGCATAATTCTAGGTCAGTAATGAAGTTTACCTTGTGAGAAGAAGCATATACACAAAATATACAGAAGAAACGCCTATACTCTTTGGTGGAGACTGATAAAAAAAACAGAATAGTGATCTGTGGATACAATTGTTTATGTTGGATTGTTCTATAAGTTGATTAGCTACTTCTCATACTGGGACAAGTCACAGGTCCTCTTATTGTTTCTAAGTGCCATACACTTTCTTTTTCCAGTGGGGCTCCCATTGAGAGATAATCTTGTGGTATGAAAAGCTATGGTCTTTTTATCAACTTTGTTTACGAAAACTGGCTTTCATGATTTGCTATCTAAGTGGTCTTAGAGAAAAAATTTCCCAAGTTTTCACATTGTGATTTTGTAAAGATCAAAGATAATGATACAGTTGAAATGTGTATAAATACTTTGTAGACTTTTGGTTAGGTTAATTTCTTTTTTAAATTTTTTCTTTGCCAAGAGTCTACTCATCACTTCGCCCAAAAACGCGGACCTCATCTAGAGTAAAAACTCTGTCCTAAACTGAAACTGAAATTTTACCATCTGCCTGATTCAAGTCAGCAAAAGTACAGAATTCTGCTACCTTTGTACAGAAACCTGTCTGAATTTCCACCATTAACTGCTTCTGGGATGTCCATATGACCTGGCATTCAGTTTTGCTTGATGATTGCTTGAGTTCTTTTAGCACGTCAACTTCCTTCGGATAATCCCTTGTTCTCCTTCTTGTATGTCCTAATCTAATCAGTTACATAAACTTGTTGTTGCATATTCAGATAAGTCTTTCAAGTAGGTCTTTTCTGCTGACTGAGCCTTGGAAAGATGGAGGGAGGATAAAATTATGCCGAATGGCCTAAAGTCAGTCATTAGGCCCAAAAGAGACTTAAATGTTTGGCGATCTAGTGAATAAGAGCAGGTAAGGTTGCATGTGTATTGCTTTATGTAGGTAGGATAAATAGGTTATTCAGAAGTCTTAGGGTGGGACACTCTGTAGTTTAGTTTGACTGAGCCACACAAAAAGTGAGGTTGGAGAGTAGTAAGAGATGAGGTTGGAAAAGGGGGGGAAAATGAGTCATGATGGGGCTGATAGTAATTTTAAGAATCAATATTCACTCTCAAATGTAACTGGTAATTTAAGACTTTAAGCAGGAATTGGCCTAAGTACAAAGTATGGGTTAGAAAAGGCAAGACTACAGGTGGAAAGGACAATAGCATAACTCTTTTTAAATGTAGATGCAGTATAAAGAAAACTTTGATTAAGTTACTGACAGTATAGATGTGGAGAAGTAAACTGATTTGAAACAGAATTATGAAAATTGACCAATTAAAATGATTTAAATTCTGCCAATATGCACTAAAGAGAATTGAAAATAATGTTACATTTCAAGCTGTGTATAATTTTAGGTAAATCTAACAATCGTGCCCAAAGCCAAACTTTTTTTTTTTTTTTTAACCAAATTTACCTGGTCATTGCTCTGAGAGTTATTGTTCTGTGAAGTTTAGTTTAAGTTAGAAAGTTTATGTTTTTCTCCTACCAGACCTCTAAGTTCTTACATGAATTGAACATAATTTATATGATCACTTTTTGATAGATATGCTGTTTGAAATGGGAATGTTTCTAACTTAGACCTGAATCTATATAATAAATGTGGTGATGATGCATTTTATTTATTGATTTTTGCTCTTTCTGTGTCACAAACAACTAGCTTTCTGGCCAGGGGTGATAATGATTTGTGGAGTCTACAATATAAATTTACACAAAGAAAAATTTTTAGTGTTTTAAAGTAGCCCCAGTTATTTCTTTAGAGCCTTATTTAATCTTCTGCTTAAAATGAAGTGTCTTTCAAACAGGTATTTTATGAATATGACATTTTGGCATGTGTATATTCCCATTTTCTCTCATCTGACATGTTCTGCTCCATTTTAAAATCAAAACATGTCTCTGAAACTCTCCACATCTTAGGTTCAATGTCATTGATGAACATGAAGTTTTTCTTTTTCATTGTTCATCATTGACAAGAGGAACATGCAGATAAGTTTAAAATATCAGATTTAATGAAGTTCACCCTAAAATTCCAAAGTATAAGGCATAGGCTATACAAAATCAAAATTAGAAGAGTTTTAGAAGAGTTATCTTCTAAAATATTGGTCAAAGACTTTTTTAAAGGTATAAAATCAGCTATTTCAATACAACCAACTTAGATGGAAGACAGAGAGTTGCAATGTATAGCCAACAGGCAGGGAGCCTTTCTTTAAAGCAAGCTCCTGGGTGTACAGAGTAGCATGATTCTAAAGAGTCACATCATTATCAACTATAGTCACTTTACTGTACATTAGATCTCCAAATCTATACTTGAAATGTACTAGCATATATCTTTCAACTACTGTTACCAAATGAAAAAGTCAAATATGAGAAAGGATAGATACATTAATTAGCTCGATCAGGGAATTATCATCCCATGAGGTACATGTATGTATATCAAAACATCATGTTGCATTACTTATATATGTGTGTGTGTGTGTATACAATGTTTCTTTATCAATCATAACTCAATTTTTTAACAAAGGAAATCACATTGATTATTGTAGTGACATTAAAATCAGTTGATAGGATTTTTAAAAAGTTCTCACCACCACCTTAAAAAAATGTTTATAGATCTTTCTTTACAAAAAAAGTATATCCTTTATACTTTATCCTTTATTTGCTAATGAAAGAATGTAAAACATAACTATTTCACCTATTTTGAGGTTAAATTACTTATCCGTAGGCTGGGTCTTGGAATAGGAAAACATATTAATCCCAATCCCAAGCATGTGACTTTGTTGTCATGAGGTAGAATGAGGACATATAATACCAGATTAGGCAACCACCCTAAGGCATAAAAATAGAGAAGAAGGCAGACAGAATGGTTCTGAAGTCAAAATGTACCTGCTTTATTGAATTTGACTAATAAAAGTTTCCTTAACATCAAATAGCTAGCTTATTTCAGGCTTTTGTTAGCAATAATTGAAAATGGAATTCTTAATTTTCTTTTTTTTTTTTTGCTTTTTTATTTATAAACATTTAGAGGGTACGAGGGTGATTTTGTTACACTGATATATTGCATAGGGAAATAGTCTGGGCTTTTAGTGTATCCATTAATTAATGTACTATTAATATACATTGTGCCTATTAAGTAACTTCTCACCTTAACTTCTGATGTTTTATTATTCCACACTTTATGTCTACTCTATGTCAATACAATTTTCTTTATCTAAAATGTATTTCTCATTATAATTGACATAGAAAGCACATTTTCCATGTGGCATTTTAGTTGAAGAAAGAACTTAATTGGAAATAATTGTCCACAAGACTTCTCTAACAGCAGTGAAGGGTTGCCTTCAGTTCTATTAGACTAAATCAGTAGCTTTTTCTCTACCTTTTAAAAATTTATTGTTAATATTTAAACACTGAAAACATCAGAGAGCATGCCAAATACTTCTGTATCTACCAGTGACACTTTAAATTTTTATATTAATTATAAATTAAACACATTTTTAAAAATGTAGACTGGGCATGGTGGTTCACGCCTGTTAATCCCAGCATTTTGCAAGGTTGAGGCAGGAGGATTACTTGAGACCATGAGTTTGAGGTCAACCTGGGCAATGTAGCAAGACTCCATCTCCACACACACACAAAAAAAATACACACCATACTCACAATACTAAAAATAAAAGACCTCTCTTTCTCTCTCTCTCTCTCTCTGAGCTAGAACATCAGAGCTCCTAGTTCCTGAGCCTTTGGATTCTGGACTCTAGGACTTCTGTACCTTCTCTTACCCCCATTCTCAACCTTTTAACTCAAACTGAATTACGCTGCCAGCTTTTCTGGTTCTCCAGTCAGCAAACAGCAGATGATTAGTCTTCTCAGCCTCCGTAATCTCATAAACCCGTTCTCATAATAAATCTTATTATGCATGTATCTGTCTTATTGCTTCTGTTTATCTAGAGAACTGACTTGTACATTGCTGCAAGACAAAGAATGCCAAAGTCTGAGAGTTACCACTAAAAGCTAGGAAGAATCAAGGAAGGATTCTATTCTATAGTTTTTAGAGACAGCATGATCCTGCTGACTCCTTAATTTTGGATTTTTGTGCTGCAGAATGATGAGACAAAAATGTTCTGTTGT
>CAUYQG010047768.1:0-19932 GCA_963574415.1 Tarsius wallacei
GAGTTGGAGTCTCACTCTGTCGCCCAGACTGGAGTGCAGTGGCCACTCCCGGCCACCGCAGCCTCGACCTGCTGGGCTCTGGCGATCCTTCCGCCTCAGCCTTCCAAGTAGCTGGAACTACAGGCGTGTGCTACCACGCCCGGCTAATTTTTTGATTTATTGTAGAGATGAGGTCTCGCTTGCCCAGGCAGGTCTCGAACCCGCGGGCTCAGGCAATCCACTCACCTCAGTCTCCCAAAGTCGCGGGATTACAGGCTGAGCCACCGAGCCCGGCTCAGAGTGATCTTTAAAACTACAATTTTTAAAATGTTATTTGACTTGCTTTCGAACTTAACACACACACACAACAACAACTCCTATTTGCCTATTGGTTAAAATATGAACTCCCTGAAATGCCTTACAAGGTTCTTTACCAGTTGTCCTTACTCTCCTCTCTGGCCTCATTTCTCTCTAACCTCTTCCCCTGGGTGCTATTCTCCAGTCACTAAGAATTATCATCAGTTCCACAAACAAATTATTGCCTTTCATTCATCTCTGCCCTTTCTTGTGCTGTTCCTCCTCCTTGAAATATTGATACCTTCAGCCACCCTTCTCCACCTATTAAAATTCTACCGCACTTCAGGGCAAAACTAAAGGTCATCTCGTCAGTGATTTCTCAAGATGATGGAGCTGTTCGCCCACAGTGTTTTCACAATATTTTACATGCCCGTGTCAGACCACGAATCACATTGTTCCGTCCTTATTTACTCCTCTGACTGTTTCCACTACTGCTGTGAAATATCTTTTAGGATGTGGTCCTTGACTTCTTGGTCTTGCCTGATGAGTGCAGGACCCTGGCACATAGTAGGCATTCACTAGCACACCTGTTTGTTGTGTAGTAATAATAACTGTAAAATTATACTTTGTTCTTGCCACAGTGTTTAAAACTCATGTTTCTATTAAGGATGCAAGGACTGTTGAAGTATCATTTCTGAAAAATTACCTTGCTGAAATATGCATAAAATGAAATTGCTGCCAGTGGCAACTGTAACTGAAGAGGAAATCCATTGTTACTAAATTTTACTAAACATTCAACCGGCAGGCACCGCTAGAAGTGCTGCTTGAGAACAAGGGTCTCTTTTTGTTTTTTATGAGAGAAAAGTTGCCGCTTTCTGATTAAGAAGAAGAAGAAGAAGGAAAAAAAGCAAAGGTCATAGAAATTTTATCATCTGAGAAGCATTACTCTGCTCTCTGCCCATTTTTTTCTCTCTCGCATGGAACAGATATAAATGAGAGGCTCTAGGGGACTTGAACCTGTGGGAAATGATTCAACAGCAGGGCTTGAACAAGGAAAATTATTCTTTGACCTTAATACTCATGATCAACAACTGCAAGATTTTTCAAGAATTTCAGTGCTAGATTGTTCTGAAGTTTAACTCCAGAATCTTTCCTCTTTCTATACCATATGCCTCCCAAGCGATTGTTTTATTAATACCTGAAGGAGAGTTGTTTTTAAAACCTTGAGCTTTAAGAAAAGGTTTAAACTTTTAAAATAGCGCCTTTATTTTTCCATAACAAAACACCACTTTGGGGTCTTCAAATAGCTGATGTTATTCCTTGTGTAACTTTGCTTGCATAACTGCTAAACACTCAAAAGCAAACAATAAACAGAAACGGCAACATGATTCACTTATTTAGAGACAGTTTCCTGTGGTAGTTATGGAGCTGTAGTGCTAGATTTAAATTTTGCATCTTCAGTGCAACTACATATATGATCTTGACCAATTATGTGACTTCTCTGTGTCTCAGTTTTCTCATCTGTGAAATAGAAATTATAATAATGTTTCATAGGGAGTTGTGGATTAAATGAATTGTTATTTACTAATGGCTAAGAACAGTGTCTGGAACAGCATAAGCGTGTTAAATAAGTGAAATAGCCTTGTGTTATGAATAAAAACTGTTCAGTAACTATTGGCTTCTTTCAATAAATATCAAGACCTTCTGGTGATTCAAGTTCTTTGTACCAGGGGCATGTTACAGTGAAGACTCATACCAAATTCTACCAAGTAACCATTACTTATTAACAAAGACATAGCATAGAACCTATTAAGTCTGAGGGCAATGCCCCATTTTCTGTCATCAGACATTTAACCAGTGATATACTAGATTTTATATCTAGGCTTTTCCATGAATACAGTTATAGATTACAGACTCTGGCTTTTGGAAACATGGCTTTTGTTATTTATTTAAAATTCTAATGCAGGAGGAAAGAAAGAAAGTGGCATCTATCAGTAAGAAATCAAACACCTCAGTTCTTAGGACATGATAGTGATCCTATCATGCATTCCCCTGGATTTTCATTATTCCCCTAGTCTCATTTTTTCGATTACTTGTAGAAGTCCGCAACTTAAATCAACCTCTTTCTCACTCTAGTATCCTGAGAAATGTAAAGTTTTGGGATCTGATAACATGTTGTATTATTTTATAATCTTTAGATCATATGATTCTTTTAAAAATGTTTTTGTTTTCTTTTTTATTTTAAAGATGCGGGGTTCAATTCAGGGGTAGGTATACATATGATCATTATGCAGGTACCCTTGAGATCATATGATTCTTTAAAAAAAGGGCTATTATTTTAATTTAATTGTGTATATTTTATGTGGCTATGTCTGACTCCAGGTCATACCTCATGGAGTCTTTCTATTGACCTGTCCCTTGAATCAGCAAATGTCTTCTAATTGATGTATTTAGATTAATTAATTTCTGGTCTTCATTGATAATATAATTGATTCAATAAGATCATCTTGATTGAATACAAAACCAAATAGAAATAATTTTTTTCAATTTTCAATTTTAGATTACTTTATGCTAGCTTTTTCTTTTCCATATATCATTATGGATTTATGACTTCTCAGATTTAATATATGGCAGTCAATTTCAGCCAATTATCTTCTTCTGATGTTCAGATGATCACAATTTTGGCCAATGGAACTCCCATTTAGATTAGCTTTGTAGTAATTTTGGCATGACCCCGTAAACTTTTGAAGCTTTTATGCTTTTTTGGCACACTAAGATTGTTTTCGTTCACCTTGTGCCATCTTGTTGCAAACACATATCAGGCTTCTCTAAGAAACCTGAAAAAGTAGTATCGGGGGCCAGAACCTGGTATAAGGGTGCATTGTGCAAGTGACATCATACCTGGGACATTCAGTCTACAGAGCTAGATAATATTTTTTTTGTTTGTTCATTGGTTTTGTTTTGATTTTTACATTTTCTGTAAAGATGTCATTTATTCTTGCTTCATGGGCATATTTCTTGTGGGAAATTTTCAATCTCATTTTATTAGTAGGGATTCTGACCTTAATTCTTACTTTTCACATATTACTTTTTTTTTTCCTGCTATACAACAAATAGCATACTATATGTCTTATGGGATTCTAGATTACTAACAAAATCAACATAGTTATTTACTAATGATGCCATAGTTCCTAGGTAAATATACAACATTAATACAAACAACAAAACTAGAATAAACTTCAAACATTTCTATATATTTTATTTTGTTTTTAAACTGCATTACTCTAAGGATTTGCAGTCAAATTACTTTGTTCTAGAAATTATGTAGTCTTTGTATGGCTATATAATTACTTGCTGATGGGTAGTTTGGTTCAATTGTTTCCATTAGCTTTCTATTTGAGGAGCTTGGCATTCTGTCAGCTAATAATCTAAATTCTTAAGACAGTGGAAACTGCTAACTGCTAGTATCTTCTTGGTGGCTACTGTCAACTACCGGATAAAGAAGAGTCTGCTCCCATGAAAGACAATAAAATTCAAATAGATCTGTCTTCAAAATTCTGTACATCATCTATAATAACAGCAATATCCTTAATTAAAACATGTAATACTACATACATATCTTAACATATAAATATTATTGAATTTTTAGAAATATCAGAATCTGTGTATTTTATATATTTAATTATATAGTTTATTTTATTTTATTTTTGGAGACAGGGTCTCACTCTATCACCTAGGCTAGAGTGCAGTGGCACGCTCATGGCTCACTGCAGCCTCCTACCACCTCAGCTAAAGTGATTCTCCCCCCTCAGCCTTTTGAGTAGCTATGACTACAGGTGCACAGCATCATGCCCCATTAATTGATTTTTTTTTTTTTTTTTAGAGATGGGGTCTATGTTGCCTAGGCTGGTCTCAAACTTCTGACTTTAAGCAATCTTCCACCTCAGCCTTCCAAAGTGCTGGGATTACAGGTGTGACCCACTGCACCCAACCAAATTTTATGTATTTTAAAATCTGCTAAATCATCTGCTCTTCTAAGCAAATTTATTTCCTTTACCAAGCTGCAATTTTTCATATAACATATAGGATCCCCTTAAGAACTCAATGTCCCATTTAGGATCATAGTGATCCAGTATAAGTAAGTCTTTAATTTTGCTCCAGGAATATCAAGGCAATGCATTATCTGTTATAATTCATGTGATTACCAAAGAACAAAACATGCACATATCAGCTTTCGAGGTTTGCTTGGAATAGTGGGTCAAAAATGACATATATACGATTGATATCTTGAATAACAGGACTAATGTACAATGCCAATTTTCAGAAGCTTTTTGATAAATACAAGTAGATACCTTATTACCTTAGTACTTATGGATTCAGGCTTTTTTTTTTTTTTTTGAGTTGGAGTCTCACTCTGTCACCCAGGCTGGATTGCAGTGGCACACTCACAGCCACCCCAGCGTCGACCTGTTGGGCTCCAGTGATCCTTCCACCTCTGCCCTCCAAGTAGCTGAAACTACAGGCGCATGCTACCCCGCCCGGCTAGTTTTTTAATTTACTGTAGAGATGAGGTCTCACGATGTTGCCTAGGCTGGTCTCGAATCCACTGGCTCAGGCAATCCTCTCACCTTGGCCTCCCAAAGTGCTGGGATTACAGGGTTTAGCCACCGTGCCTGGATTCAGACTTCTAAAAATCTTAGAATGTTATAAAACCCGTCAAAGGCATATCAAAATAAAATGCAATTGGTTGAAAAAATAACTGGAAAATGTAGAAGATTTTGTACTTGAGAAATTCAGGTGGAAACTTTTCTATGAATTAATGTAATTTTTAGATTGTCTGGAACCTGCTAGAATGATATTCATAAAGAACAGCCAGGTTTACAATTTTAACACATTTCATTTCAATTCAGTTCAAATAAAGGGAAATGTCATGTTTTATATGACAGTGGTGTAAAGTGTTAGCTCTTTAGTTTTGGTGTAGAAATTTGAATTTTTGACTGGAGACTAATATGCTGTTCCTGAAATTTCCAATTTTATATCCAATGGGAATTGCACTTGTAACTATAGAGTACAAGGTAAAATTATGTTCTGTTTTTTATTTTTATTTTTTTGAGTTGGAGTCTCACTCCGTGCAGTGGCACACTCATGGCCACCCCAGTGTCCATGACCTGCTGGGGTCCAGTTATCCTTCTGCCTCAGCCCTTCAAGTAGCAGGAACTATAGGCGCTCGCTACCATGCCCAGCTAATTTTTGATTTATTGTAGAGACAGGTTTTGCCAAGTTGCCTGGGCTGGTTTTGAACTTGTGGGCTCAGGTAATTCACTTGCCTTGGCCTCCCAAAGTGCTGGGATTACAGGCTTGAGCCACCATGCCTTTCCAATTATGTTCTTTAAAATTAGTAAACCAATAGAAATGCTATTTATACTATCCAGTTTTTTTTAAATCATTGTTTGAAATTTAAAGATGTCAAACTACATGTGGAAGTCAAAACAACTACATTTTGGTTGCTAATCCACCATGTTGGCTTCTGATTAACTCCAATTCTGGGAAGACCTCTAGGATTTCCAGTTTATCTATTGTTCCTTGTGCAAGAGCATGTAAATTCTGCCCTTAGATCAAAACAACCTTGACGTTATCTGACATCATCCTGCCTTCATTGTCTACACATCCCTTTGGAATCACTCTTTCCCAGGGTCCACAAGGCCCTGTATGGGCGGGGGGAGTGGGGGGGATAATGGCGCAGGGATCCACCATCTTACCACTGCCCCACTTCTGTTTATAAGTCCCTATGAAATGTTTCTTGCTAAGCAGCTGTATATGCTAGCCTCTTTCTTCAGCCTCTCAGTTTTCTAGAACTTTGGGAGTAGATTTGCATAAACCTGTTCACTATGGAACAATATAATACTCAAGTAGTTACAAAACATAATTCTTATGTAAGTCAAATATTTATTTAACTTGTTAACGAGGGAACCAGCAGGATGGCAAAGCTGTGTCAAAGAAAGATTCAGAAAAGAAGGCTGAAATGAGAGTACCATTAAAATGAAATGACACCAGCTACTTGGAAGGCTGAGGCGGAAGGATCGCCGGAGCCCAGCAGGTCGAGGCTGTGGTGGCCGGGAGCGGCCACTGCACTCCAGTCTGGGTGACAGAGTGAGACTCCAACTCAAAAAAAAAAAAAAAAAATGAAATGACAAACAGGAAAATAAAGTCTTAACCTTTGGGATTATATTTTTTACAGGGCAGAAATTATTTACATCTCTACCAGATCAAAATAATTTACAAATCAATTTTCTACAGGTTAATAACTAACTTTACAGAGTGTGGACTTTAATAAATTGTCAAACAAGTATACTCTTCTAGTCGGCTGGCTTTTCAGGCAGTGTTACAGTACAACAATAAAAGGATACATAGTTATTCTTTTGCTTTATTTCCATGCATTGGATAAATTTTTTCTAACAAAGCCATTTTAACTTAAAACAGAACAAACCCCCTCAAACATGCAATGAACATTTTGGAAATAAAAATGAGATAAAATATGAATATTTTATTAAAGAAGAAGGAGGTAATTAGGCCACTTTCTTCTCCAGGTTTCCAGAACTGAAGTTTTTGCTTTTTGCAGACTTTAAACTGATGCTATTTCTTCTTTCTCCCTTTTAAAAAACTTGTTTTCAGAGCCTGACCTCAGGCTCAAACCTATTAATTTTTTAGCTATGGCTGGTCTTTATCATACCAAAGATAACTTTTTTCTTTTTGAGTGTAAGACTCTGCTAGGAAACAAATAAGAATATTTTAATATTTTTAGTTTCATACACAGATTTTCTGTGTCACCTTGTCTTTCTGGTTAAAAAATCAACTTTAGTATTCAAAATATTCCATATAGAGTGAACACATTTTATACTTTTTAACCATATACATATTAAACATGAAAATTTTATGTGGTAATGAATTTGGAGTGCACCTTCCAGGCAGTTCTTAAGATTCTTATGGATTTCTCAACGTAATTGGTAATTCAACAGATATGTTTGTAATTATGCAAACAGGTTCTTATTTTACTCCATTTTTTAGGGTAATGCATTCTTCTATGAAAGAGAGATTACAGCCGGGCTCGGTGTCTCAGCCTGTAATCCCAGTGCTTTGGGAGGCTGAGGTGAGTGGATTGCCTGAGCCCGTGGGTTCGAGACTCGCCTGGGCAACTTGGCGAGACCTCATCTCTACAATAAATAAATAAAAAAATTAGCTGGGTGTGGTAGCGTGCGCCTGTAGTTCCAGCTACTTGGAAGGCTGAGGCGGAAGGATCGCCGGAGCCCAGCAGGTCGAGGCTGCGGTGGCTCACTCTCCAGTCTGGGCGAGAGTGAGTCTCCAATTCAAAAAAAAAAAAAAAAGAGAGATTACCTTACAAACTGAAACAGTGCTACTTACAATTATACCTGTCTGTATTTCAACATCTACTTACTGCTTCCTACTAGAATAATAATTTTCTATCTCACTGCTTGAGGAGAGAGGTTATTTTGATCTACTTCCAGTTATTTAAAAGTAAAGGCTGTAGACAGCAGATAAATTAATTTCTGAAAAGTAGACTTTTCTTGGGGTTCAGTCTTCTTTCCACTTACTGTAAGTGGGGTGGTCACATTATTTCTAGACCCCTCAGGGTCTAGAAACTTCAGTAATAATGTTTTGAATATTTCATCTTATATTGAGGTATATTCACAGAAATTTCTTGGCATCCCAGAGAAGGGAAATCTGGAAGCTTGTAGGAACTCACTACAGGGTCTTGGAACAAAACAAAGTTGCTGAGTTGACTGGGCACTCGTTTATCACTGCCGGGTGTTTCCCTAACATAGTGGAAAGGATCTGGGTCTGTACCTCCTCCAAGGTATGGAGATTAGAACTTTTGGCTTCTGGGGGCTTTTCACAGATACATCTTCAAGGCGTGTTCCTAAATTCTCTCTCTTGTTCGCTGTATTTCTGTCTCTTTTCTTTTTATCTTTCTCTCTGTTTCTTTCTCTGTATTTAGTAAGGTTTGCAGCCTTTCATGGTCATCCGAGAGGGAGTTGATTAAGAGTTGGCTTTCTTTTGTATGTTTCTTCTCATAGATACCAGACTCCATTTGGCCGGGATGGGACTCTTCTATTAGAAACAAACAAACACGTATTTCCATTTTCTCTTAGATGAGTCAGGCCATGATGGTCCTAAAAGCCATCAAGGGAATACCTTGGGCCATCTCTGGTACACCAAATTATGCAGAATGAGGTCCATTTGATTGAAAATAATTGAGCAGGGGTGGGGGCTACATCTTCTTGATTGTTAGAGGAGCAGCCATAAAAGGTGAATGAAAACAGGCTGTTTAGAAAAAAAATTATTTATGGGATCTTTACTGAAATGACATCAAGTATTGTGGAGGGTTAACAGAGAACAAGCAAGTGAGGAGAACAAGCAAACACA
Organism: Tarsius wallacei; assembly: GCA_963574415.1. NCBI lineage: Eukaryota > Metazoa > Chordata > Mammalia > Primates > Tarsiidae > Tarsius > Tarsius wallacei. The sequence continues at coordinate 8,719 of CAUYQG010047768.1, forward strand.
GAAGATGGGCTTAGTATGATTCCACTTAAAATGATGGAAGCTTGTGAACTGGAAACTACTCAGGAAAGATTTTCTGGAAAGTGGGACATTACGAGTTTTTCCATATGCTAGGTGGTCTGTGTCTTGTAGACTACCTCTTGTTTTTTGGGGTCTATTCTGTTCCAAGACTTCGTGGTGGGGAAAGGTGAAGTATCATGGCATTTGTCAATTTGGGAGATGAAGGGGTGGCCTTGACCACCACAACCAGAGTCTAGGCACTGTCACATGATAGATTTTCATACATTAACATAAAAGCAATTGCAGCCTGGGCAATACAGCAAGACCTCACCTCTAAAAAAATTAAAGAATTAGCCAGGTGTGCTGGCATGCACTTGTAGTCCCAGCTTTTCAGGAAGCTGAGGTGGAAGGATTGCCTGATCTCAGGAATTTGAGACTGAAGCTCCAGCCTGGATGACAGAATAAGACCCTGACTCAGTAAGTAAATAAGAAAATGAGAGCAATTGAAGTGTCCATTTTGTATTTAGGAAATAGCAGTGAAAAAAAGTCACATACACATTTGAAGAGAAATTTAAATAAACATTTGGAAAACAAGGGCATCACAGTAAACAAACATTTGAAGTAAAAGGAAGCCAAATATTCCTTCAGAAGAACAAAGGCGTGTGTGACATCAAAAGGGTCTTATCGTGAAGTTTATTCAAGGTGGTAAGCACCTTAAGGATATTTTTGTTGTTGGAGTTTCTAACTTTAAGAATATGGGATATAGTAAAAATCTGTGGGTTAAGGAGAGCTTCCTTCATTATCATCACCTACTGGCAGAGAGACCTTCAGCAAATTATGTGATCTCTTCATGTGTAATATATAGCACTGAATAGCTTATGAGGTTCAGAGAGACTGCAAGAGTTTCTGTGTATATGAAGCTTAGAACAGTGCCTGACACACATTAGAAGATCAATAATTGTTAGTACTTACTGTTTTAAAGACTTGCTCTGATGTAGACACAAGTGCTGCTTAGTAGACCAGCAGACACTCTAGTGGGGTCAGATGACAGGGTCATCTAGGGAGTAGGGAGGACTCAGAACCCAGAGGAGCAGTAGGCTTAGAGTATTGGCTTGCTGACTTTTTATATCTAGTTCATTTAAGGGTGGTAGAATCCGTATGATAATATCAGTCCTGGTAAATCACCATAGAACACTATTTTTTCAGCAATAAAAATTATTTTCTAAGTATTCCCCATGTTAATTAGCAAATATTCTTGGGCAGATTTTAATAATAATATTTGAAATGATTATTAGACACCTCTGTAGTGTAGATTTCTGATTGGGGTCTTCTAACTACTAACTAGTCATCCTTGGGCTATAAATTAAAGTTAATTTACAGACACATATCATACTTAAAGTTTGTACTTAAAATAGATTATCAGACAGATAATTTGACTTCTCAGGAAGTGTGAAGTGAATTTTAGTACCAAAATCAACTCTGATTCCAGGACTACTTGTTAGATTTCTCTGTCACAACAGACTCTACTGGAATGTTTATAAAGCAGGGCCTGTATAATATTTTTACCATTTTTCTCTTTACCAAGATTGATTGGTAAAGCTGCATTGATTTAACTTAGGCATCAGGGTGGTATTCATAAAGTGAAATATTATTACAGAAGATAGTTTATGTGATAGAAAATCAATCATGCGAGCCCTATGAAGAATTTTAAATCTCATTATATCAAAGTTACAATTTTTCATATTTGTGCAGAGAATTCTCTTAAAGGGGACTACTAAAGACAGATTGGAGAAAATTGTGGTATGATGTACATAGAAATATTCTTTTTCTGAGAAAGGAGAATTTGAGACTTGAGAATGCAACTTTGAAAATAGAAGCAGCATAAATTTATGGAATATTTCTTTTTTCATTTGAAACATTCTATGAAGACAAAATATAAATGAATAAACACTTTGAAAAAATTAAAGTATAAAAAGACTCAAAAAAGGAATCTTAAACTTAAGAAAATTTTAATAAATGTTATTCTAAAAAATTGTTTTAATTCCATAATTGATGGATTTACAGAAAAATTATGAAGACAGTAGAGTTCTAATATACCCCGCTCCCAGTTTCCTCTATTATTATCTTATACTTATGATGCATTTTTTATGATTAATTAATAATAATATGCTAAAATTGGTTCACTAAAGTCCATACTTTATTCAGATTTTCTTAGTTTTTAACCTAATGTCTTTTTTTCTGTTCCAGGACACCAAATTACATTTAATTATAATGTTTCCTTGGGCTTATCTTGGATGTGACAACATCGCATGACTTTCCTTGTTTTGGATGACCTTGACAATTTTGAGGAGTATAGGTCGGGTATTTTGTAGAATGTTCCTCAGTTGGAATTTGGTGCTTTTCTCATGACTGGATTAGGGTTATGGATTTTTGAGAGGAAGACTTAGAGGTGAAGTCCCGGTTTGTCACAGCGTATCAAGGGTCCACACTTAACTTGAGTCATCACTGTTGATATTGACCTTGATCACCTGGCTGGGGTAGTGTTTGTCAGGTTTCTCCACTATAGTTAATTTTACTCTCCCCCCCATACTCCACTCTTTGAAAGGAAGTAACTATCCACAGCCTCTAGTTAAGGAATGGGGTGAGAATCTTAAACTTTAAAAACTGTAGAATCATTGCAGAAGACAAATTCCTGTATACTTCATTTAGTGGCTTACTTTTATCTTTTTTATTTTTTTATTATTATTTTTCTATAGTGGCTTACTTTTTTCATATGGTTATATTGTAAAAATATTTTTCTGTCAGGAAAGATGTTTCTGTCACTAGGATGGCATCAGCTGCAGATATTCCGTGGTACTAATATACCCCCACCCATTCAGCTGTCCCACGTCAGCCATAGGAATACAAAATTTCAGAGCACTAAAGCCTAAGGGCACAGGCATGCAGTCCTCATACCCAAGGGATCAGTGAAGAACTTAGGAGTAGGTTTGTTGTTATCATTACTTTTTTTGATTCTCCATTGTGCTGTGATACAGAGAACGACATTTATCTTCTAATTCTATTCTCTACTATTATGAGAAAAATGCAAGACAGTAAGGTAATATTTAATTTAGTACTTTTCAAGATGCAGAATAGTTATAGAAAAATCTTCAGTATTGTTAGAAAAATTATTTGAAACTTGGAAATTGGTCAAAGAGATTACTGGGTGTTCTTTCAGTGCAGAGCTATTCTACTGAGTAGAGGTTAACTTATCAATTTTTGTCAAGGAGATATTCAGATAATTTCTGTCCAGTGGAACACATAACCTCAGTTGATGGCCCTGTTAGGTATTATCCAGTTTTAAATATAGCCCAGTAATTTTATCCTACCATTTCTTTGTTAAATTGTCTACCTTTTCAAGTGCTCTTTGGGCCAGTTTCGGTGTCTTACCAGTTCTCTCATTAAATAATGAGTTAAATAAATCTTTAACACGTGTTCACTGAATATTTGTTTGAGAGCCATGATTTAGCTTTTTGAAAATTATATTTTAACAATATTCTATAATGAAAGTTGTTTATATTACATTTCGTATGACTTTAAGATCCTAAAAGGTACTTTGTTTATGATATTGTATCATAATATTATTTCTTTTTAATATTACTTGGTTTTAATAGAATTTTCTGTATAATCTAATAGGGCAGTATTATGTGACAAGGTCTTATTTAATGAATACTATTTATTAGTTGGACAACTGTTAACCTGATTAGGTACTTAATCAGAATTTTTAATTCCTCACACATTTGTGAAAATATTAGTTTAGTATAGTTAGAAAATACAACTGGAATAAACTCCAAATATTAAAGTTGTTAAGTAAATCTTGACAACATTTCTATACCGGGGTTTGCTTTACTTGGGGGTTGGAACTATGGCCCATGGGTCAAATCTGGCCTTTCATCTGTTTTAGTAAATAAAGTTTTACTGGCTCACAGCCATGTTCATTTAAAAATATAGATTACCTATGGCTGTTTTGTGCTACAAATGCAGAACTGAGTAGTTACAACAGAAGCCATATGGCCCACAGGGTCTAAAATGTTTACTATCTGGCTTCTAACAGAAAAGGTTTGGTTGACCCTCTCTAGGATATAGCTTTTGATATACTTGGATAATGTTTTACTTTACTAACAAAAAGCAGTAATTAAGCAGCAAATATCCTATAATAATAATAGCTACTTTTTTTCTGTTTTGTAATGAAAATACTTTAAAAGACCAAATCTGTTAATATTTTGTTAATCAACATAAATATTTGTGGTATTTATTGAACACATACTTTGAGCTATTCATTCATCAGTTAGTCTTACATAATCAAGCTTTCTAAAATATTTGTATTATGATATTGACAATTGGTTCTGAGTCATAAAATATTTTAATAGTTCAGTCTGGCAAATAATTGCTTGCCTTGAGCACATAATGGTTTTTGCTGAGTGAGGAGTAAAGGATGCTTTTGTCATTTTACTCTGGGCTCTCTTTCTGATGAAGTGATATAAGGCAATAAATATTTGTAAAGCTGCTTTTTGGTGTGTTTTGGAACAAAAGAGGTCAGATTTCATGTTAGTGCAAAAATAGAGTAGAAATGTAAGTCTTTAAATATTGTATAAAAACATCTTTTATTTTCATGAATTAGAAATTTTGAAAAGGAAATCCTTGGGCATTATATAATTTGAAAGAAGGCAATTTCTGAGAATGCCATGTCTTTAAAATCCAGTTAATACTGACAGTAGCTTGATTGGTTTCCAAACTCATTAAGCCAACCTCTGTTTACAATTCTGTCTTCCAATTAAAAAAAATCATAAGTGATTCTGTTGGCTCTTGTCCTTTAATCTATTGAGATACTCCCATTCTCTGTTCTGGGCTATGTGCCTTCTCAACAGATGCTCACCCAGGGTTTCTTTGGGGCCAAACGGTTGAGTGGTATTTATGGCTAAAGTAAACACGAGGATAATAAGGAAAGGATCTTTCTGTAGTCATCTTTCTTTCTGTCTGGCCGTAACGCTGAACATGACAACACCTAACACACACTTATTGAGGATGATGGAGGGCACCTGCAAAGCGACTCCTGCTTGTGAGAGGTTGCTCTTTGACTGTAGGATCATGTTTCCTAGTTGCTGGGCAATCTCTGAGCCTGCAGGCTTCCAGGGCTCGCCACCAGAGCTGCCTCTAAGGTCACCAACCAATAGATTTCTAACTTGCATTAGCTCCTTCATTCTTCCTTTTTTTTCATACCTCACAGGGGATCCTGGTGGGAGGCTAAGAGGCCGTCCTGGGATTCCAGTTCTAAATTTGGGATTTAGAGAGTTAGTTATATAACTCTCTAAATAAGCGATAGAAGGCAATAAATATTTGTAAAGCTGCATTTTGATAAGTATCTTTTGGAACAGAAAAGGTCAGATTTCATGTTAATGTAAAAATTGAGGAGAAATGTAAGCCTTTAAATATTACATAAAAAAACATGTTTTATTTTCATGAATTGGAAATTTTGAAAAGGAAAACCTTGGGCATTATGTAATTTGAGAGAAGGCAATTTCTGAAAATGCCATGTCTTTAAAATCCAGTTAATACTGATGGTTAGTTAGGTATATAACTCTTTAACTTCCAGTACATGCCTGCTGTGTGATGCCCCATAACTAATTATTTCCAGCTGATTCCTTTCAAACCAGAGCTTTGGAGTTTCTGGGAATCACCTTGATAATTCAAAGTCACATAGGTGACTGGGATTTTGTGAGACTGAGTAGGCCAGCTTTTAAGACTGGTCCGTGTTAGACTCACAACTTGCAGTTACAGGGGGAGGACTTTCATATTGCTCTGTCTTGCCCAGTGTATGCCATTTAAAACTGAGATTTCAAATTTCAGTCCTAGATTTTTAGTCTTTATTATTTTTTTGTACTCAAGGAAGAGTAAATGGTGTGCTCCAAAAGGTGAAATGCTAGAACACACTTCACAAGCCTTTAGGCGTTCAGGAGAGGAGGCCCTCCGTCTGTGTGTGTCAATACACTGCAAACCCTGGGATGTGGATGCAACATCCTGTCAATGTTGCAAAATCAGACCCTATTTTTGTTTGCCTAATTGGGAAAATGAGGCAATGCTTTTCTAAGTAATCTAAATTTCAAAAAATCATTAAGATAATTAAGGTAATCTTTGTTTAAAGAAGCAAATGTTGGAGCTTTAAGCAAAATCCTGCTTGTGAGTTAAAAAGGAAATTCTAGACAAATCTCCTTTTTTCTGATTCCCATTCTGGTAATTCACTTGTTTTTCATTGCCATGATATGGTTCACTTTTTGTTGACTTGACCTGTTCTTTCTGTTTCTACTGAGGTTTAATCTCTGAAAGAGACTGGGTATCTTATTCAGCTATTTAAGCCTGAGATTTTTAGTCTTACTTTAGAACATGAAACCTTTTTAGAGCATGAAAATTTAAACTGTGCTTTAATATGTTCCCCAGGAACAAAACATCCAAGTTGGGGTGGGGGGTAGTGGTTCTTCTAAATTAGTACAGAACAGTTGATCAGGTAATCTTTAATATTGTCAACTTCAAAATCTCTTTCTCATCCATGGGAATGTATATTAACGGAGGTTAAAATAACGACCATAAAGAGAATCTTAATGTTATGTTGTAAATGATACTTGAACTCGACAATAACAAAACCTAAATTATACAAGAAGCAAAAATGGAATGACAGGCAATTTTCTAAAGTCAATGATATAGGCCAGCCCTAAATTGAAGGTTATTCAGATAAGGGGAGCTTGGCAGGCTTGCAGACACTGTGTTTGAGTTTTGTTTCTGTCGGAGAACTCTCTGAAAGGTGCCAGGTTTAATGGAATTTAGATAAAGACATTCTCATTTTAGCTGAAAGTTGAACATTCCTTTGTGTCTGATTCTTCCCTGTAATATTGTCAAGTCTGATAGAATTTCTAAAGCACTTCAACATTTTTAACAGTCTCAGTACCTGAGTAAGCTGTCACAGCATCTCAACCTAGGGTTAGGAAAAAATAAGGAGAATCATAGTCAATGTAGGGAGATGAACTTGAGAGGTGCCAAATGATGGAAATTTCCAGTATAATAACATTCAAGAGCAAAAGTGAATCAGCAGACATAAGTCAATTAGTGTAGCTTCAATGTGTTGAAATTTAAGGATTCCAGAGAAAGCCCCACCTTGCTTCAGAATCTTTCTCTCACTGCCCTTAGATCAATTAGAAAATTTGTAAAATAAATCATGGCTCAAAAAGCAACTATTAATACCTCATAAGAGTCAGTCAGCTAGCTTTTTTTTTTTTGCAATGTAGCAGCCTGCTGAGGGCAGGTTCCTGTACACCTCCAAAGAATGAATAGAATATTAATGGACTGAGGTAGGCTGTTTTGGGCCCGTTACTGCAGTGTGGGCAGGGTAGGAGTGAGTAGTAATCAGGTGGGCGCTTTGGATTAAAAGAAAACTGAAAAAGTATCAAGGGAAGAGTTTTAAAGGCACATGGTTTCGATCCTTAATACCTAAAAAGTGGTCTGCCTGGACCAGTAGTAACAAAAGCACCTGGGAACACATTAGAAATGCAAGACTCACTGAGTCAGAATGGGCATTTAACAAGATCCTTAAGTAATTCGTGTGCACAGTTAAGTTGAGAAGCACTGGTCTTGTGTACTTCTTTTGCCGGGGGCCCATTCAAGCAAAATCGAGTTCTGTGTTCTTCCGAGGTCGCTGATAAATGTTCCTGGTGGGCCCCCTTGAGCATACAGATTCACTGGCCAAGTGGAGAATTAGATTCACTTTTTAGCCATGTCGTTTCTCTTAGCAGCTATTTTAGCAGGGAGAAAGGAAATTAAATCTTGTCTATTGCTATGGATGAAGGTGTCTCTGAACTGCTAGGAAGAATATCTGTTAGGAACCAAATCATGTCTGAGGGGAGAGTTAAATAATGGTTACGAAGAGGCAGGAATTTGCAATACTGGGAAATTTAGAGGTAAATGTAACAGCTGAAGTCTTTATCATCATAAAGGCTTAGGAAGGTTATTGACTACACTAGAACAATTTTAATAGTTTTTAGGTTTTATGGGCGATTGGGATAATTTTGCATCAGGGATAATTTTTAAATGTGAAGGGATAACTGGTTTTTAAGAGATCATTTTCAATACCAAGACACAGAGTTAGAGCCAACTTAAGTGCAACATGAAAAGTAAACTTTGTAAAGTTTCTGATGACAGATTCTGATGGGAGAAGTCAAGCCATTTTTGAGAGGGCTGTCAGCAGAACCAGATTAGAAGGGAGGGCATATATTTACTGGGAAATAGATAAAGAAGAGTGAGCTTCCAATAAGCATTAGGGAATCAATCGGATTCATTCAAAGTTTAGGAGCTGGTATTTTCTATCTGGTACCCTGCTAGATGTTAGTGATAACATGACCTTGTCCTGCTCTCCAGTTGTTCAAGTGAAGACAATTAACCACAGTACAAGCCAGCTTGAGGTAAGTGCGGTAATAAAGGAATATGAGAATTTTGTTCTTTATCAAAAGAAACAAGAGTAAAAGTGGGCAGACAGAACAGAGATAGTTGAAGTGTGGGTGTTTGGCCTTGTGGTACTTGGGACATGTAATTTAGAACCTGGCAGTGCACTTGTCTCAGTATTTGGCCCTCCTTTGAGTCCTACAAGAGCTTTCTAGTTTGCTACTCAATGCCTATAAACAATTTGGCTTGCAAAAAAACACCAGCTGTACTATTAAAATTCCTCTTTTGCTTTGATTCCTTGTTGTGTCTTGGTTGCCAAGATGTGGTGGTGGTTTAGTAATATGATTCTTAAATGTTTGAATGCTTTGCATACTGTTTAATTTTAACATGATTGATGAAAATAGAAGTTAGCAATTCTCTCTCCCTTGGTACTGTAGTTTGTCAGTTGATTGATTGATTGGGATTTATTACACTAACTTGCCAATAGAAATTGTTGTTTGAGAGCCGAGCTGGCCTCTGGCAACTTTTAGAAACAGAGAAGGCTTTGCAGCCTCATCCCTACTACTTGGGACTCTTAAGAGGCCCCAAAGCCTCTCAAGTTCAAGTACTCCTGAAAACTCCCTGATTATTGCTTCATTTACATCTAGACTTTCTTATGCTATAATCCACAGTAGTTTCTTAATCAGGCTTTTTCTTTCATCTCCTTTTAAACACTTAGCTGTTTGTGTTTCATTTCTGTTCGTTTCAGATTAATTTTTTCTGATTTTATAAACTAAGATAGTATGATGACCACTATTATTGCTTTTCCTTCCAGATAGCATAATTACATTTAAATAGCATTCTTTAAGAAGCAAGTGTGATGGGAACTTCAGGCACACTGAGAGAAAAGACTTCAGCAAGTTACCTTGGGAGAGGGATTTCTTACTCTAGAACTAGCAAAATGTCTGACTGGATATGGACCACAAACCGTTTTTGTTTTGTGTAACCCTCAAAGTTTTGTTTGTTTGTTTGTTTTTAACCATGAGTTGCTAATATGTAAATTTTAAAATTACACATTAAAATCTAAGTTTTTGGTTTCTCTTGATGAGTCAGAAGTTCTGGTTTCACTTGGCCCACATTCTCCCTCAGCAAGAGCTGGCTGGTGCTGAGTGCAATGTTCCCTTTGGATGGGTTGTATCCTCTTACTGTGTAGTAGTGTTCTGCTCTTCTCAAATTCTAGCTTTCTTGACACTGATGGGTATTTGCATTAGGAAATTCTGGTCTAGTCAGTCTGTGTATGGGCCTTGCAAGAGTTAAGGAGCAAGCGAAACCAAAGAACTAATTAAATATTCTGCCTCTTTAACATCAAACTGTAGTTTTAGCTATCTATCAGCTCTTCAATGGTAAGAAACAAATCATTCAGATTTAATAAGTTGGCAAAATCTTTGAAAATCGCAGATAAATCCTTGCATTACTATGGTCAAAATTTACCATTATAGGCTGGTCGTGTTGGATCACGTCTATAAATCCCAGCACTTTGGGAGGCGAAGGTGAGAGGATTGCCTGAGCCCAGGGGTTCAAGACCAACCAGAGCACCTTAGTGAGATCTTGTCTCTGCAATAAATAAAACTTAGCTGGGTGTGTGTCGCATGCCTGTGATTCCAGCTATTTGAAAGGCTGAGGAGGAAGGATCGCCTGAGCTGAGCAGGTCAAGGCTTTTGTGGTCATGTGCATGCCACTGCACTCTAGCCTGGACGACAGAGTGAGACTCTGGCTCAAACAAAACAAAACAAAACAAAACAAAAACCATTACATAGAAACTAAGCAGACTGTCTATTAAGAAGTCTTGTCATACTTCGTAGATATATTTTAGAGGCCTATTGAAAACCAAGGTCACAGTAATTAAAGATGCTGAGTAAATTATCTTTCAAAAGCTTGTGCTAACAATCCACTCTAATAAAAACCTTCAAATATCTGAAAGTTGGAAGTGGCATTTAGCAAAGTTAAAATCTGTCAAGATGAAAGGCATATATTCAGTTTCTCTTAAGAATGGAGACAGAAAGTTAGGTACAACTAAAAAATATTAGACTTTTTAAAACTTTGTAAAGCAATAAGATTGGGAAGCGAGATAGTCTAACATGTTACGTGTTTAACTGTACTAACTTCTGCTTTTCATTAGAGGTGTACATATATTTATTTGTGTGTCATTTCATAAAGATGATTTTCCTCTTAGATTTGATGATTGAAGTTATTACAAAACAATGAACTTAATTTTAACTGTTAATTATTTCATGGTTTTTTTCATAGTGGAATCTCTTTTGAAGCAAGGAAAGCAGATTAAAAAAAGTATTGTGATTAAGTAGTGCTAGAGAAGTTTTGAGGGTATATGACTGGATGTAAAAGGGAAAATTGCATTTGAATATGCTTGATAAGTGTAGTGTTTGTTAATCTTTACTGATAATTGTAATTCTTAATCTTAGAAATAAAAGATAGGATTTTCTCATCTTAAATTTGTTTTTGTATACCTGTGATAACGTTTGCTACCAAGTTTTCTGAAAGTACTTGGGCGCCAGTAATAACTCCACACCCGTTGGGGACCAAGAGATTTATTAAAGTGGCGGCTACAGAGGTAGAGGGAGAGAGAGAGAGTTATGCAGGGAGGGGCTGTATTTATTAGTTTAGCGAGGGCAGGAAGAGGTCGTGCTAGCATTCTATTGGGTAGAGCAGAGTAGAAATAGGGTGGGCCGAGATTACTATTGGAGGGTATTACAA
>CAUYQG010047775.1:0-30131 GCA_963574415.1 Tarsius wallacei
AGCAGGGAGACAGCCTACAGACTGGGAAAAAGTATTTGCCAGCTCCAGGTCTGACAAAGACTTAACATCTTGGATCTACAAGGAACTCAAATGTGCTGAAAAGAAAAAAACAAACAACCCCATTATAAAATGGGCAAAAGACATGAACAGACACTTCTCAAAGGAAGACATCCAAGCAACCAACAGACACATGAAGAAATGTTCAACCTCACTAATCATCAGGGAGATGCAAATCAAAACCACATGGAGATATCACCTAACAGAATGGCAATTATCAATAACCTAAAAAATAACAGTTGCTGGAGAGGATGTGGCAAAAAGGGAACACTTCTACACTGTTGGTGGGAGTGTAAACTAGTGCAACCTCTGTGGAAAGCAGTGTGGCGATACCTAAAAGCTCTAAATACCAACCTCCCATATGACCCGCAATCCCCCTACTGGGAATATACCCTGAAGAACTCAAATCACTCTATAAAAAAGATACCTGCACACGTATGTTTATCGCAGCATTGTTCACAATAGTAAGAACCTGGAAGCAACCATGCTGTCCATCAAGAGGACTGGATTAAAAAAATGTGGTACGTATACATGATGGAATACTACACAGCCATAAAAAAGAACAAAATCATGAATTTCGCAGCAACTTGGATGGAACTAGAATCTATAATACTGAGCGACCTCTCACAGAAACAAAGATCTGCGTATCACATGTTCTCACTCATATAGTGAATTTTGAACATCCAATATAATACTATAAGAAAATGACTGACAGAGATGGGAAACTGTGGGGGGGAGGGGAAGGGAGATGGGATTAATGGTAGTCAATATCTGTCTGGGGACGGGAAGACACCTCTTATCCACAAGGGTGCCTGAACGAAGCATATTTGTTCATTCTTAACTGTACCCCACAATATCATAATGAAAAATACTGATTATTAAAAAAAAAATTGCATAGAGCTATACACACACACACACACACACACAAAAGAAAGTGATTAGCAATAGTGTGAAACTGTTGGAGGGGGTGGTTTTGGCAGTTGAGGAAACTGCTAGGGGAGGGAGGGGTATACCTTATCAACAAGGGTATCTGCGTAAGCAACGTTTGTATAGCTAACCCTGAATTGTACCCCACATCTTTATAATAATAATAAAAAAAAACATTTGGGAATTAAAAAAAAGAAGATATTCTATGCACGAGCAAATTTTCCATAAAGGAGAAGGTAGGGGAGCTGTGGTGATTTCCCACAACTGCACAGTCACGATGGTCATAATCTAGGCACCCAGAATGAGGCTGTGCCTGGAAAGTGACAACATCATTTTTGTTGTTTATGGAATATCTATGCATTGTAAAATTTCAATTTTATTTTTTTATTTTTTTCTTATTTTTTTCATTATTTTAAAGATGTAGGGTACAATTCAGGGTTATGTATGCAAATGTTCATTATGCAGTTACCCTTTGTTGATAGGTGTGCCCCTCCCTCCCCTGGCAGTTTCCCTCAACTGCCAATCCCTCCCCACCTCCCCTGGCAGTTCCCACTACTTCCAATCCCTTTCTTATAGTATTATGATAATTGTTCAAGATCTGCTTATGAGTGAGAACACATGGTACTCTGTTCTTTGTTTCTGTGATAGATCACTGAGTATGATCGACCCTAAGGCCATTCAAGTTGCTGTGAAGTCCATATGTTTGTCCTTCTTTATGACTGCATAAAATTCCATTGTGTATATGTACCACATTTTTTTTATCCAGTTCAACTTTGATGGGAAGCATGGTTGGTTCCATGTTTTTGCTATTGTGAATAGAGCTGCAACAAACATGCATGTGCAGGTATATTTTTTGTAGAATGACTTGAGTTCTTCTGGGTATATTCCCAATAGGGGGATTGCTGGGTCATATGGAAGGTCAATTTCTAGTTTTTTCAGAAATTGCTACACTGTCTTCCAAAGAGGTTGCACTAGTTTGCATTCCCACCAGCAGTGTAGAAGCATTCCTTTTTCTCTGCATCCTCGTCAGCATCTGTTGTTGTTTGTTTTATTAATGTTGGCCATTCTTACTGGGGTTAGGTGCTATCTCAATGCGGTTTTGATTTGCATTTCTCTGATGATGAGTGAGGCTGAGCACTTTTTCATGTATCTGTTTGCTGCCCGTATATCTTCTTTTGAGAAGTGTCAATTCATGTCTCTTGCCCACTTTTTAATGGGACTGTTTGTTTTTTTTCCTTTCGGCATGTGTGAGTTCCTTTTAGATCCTAGAGGTTAGGCCTTTGTTAGACATACAGTCGGTAAATATTTTTTCCCATTCTGTGGGCTGTCTCCCTGCTCTCTTGATGGTTTGTTTTGCTTTGCAGAAGCTTGTCAGTTTGAAAAGATCCAACTTGTCTATCTTATCTTTTATAGTATGGGCACTTGGGGTTTTGATCAGGAATTGGTTGCCAGTTCCAATTTCCATAAGGATGTCTCCTATATTTTCTAAGATTCTTATAGTTTGAGATTTTACATTGATCCATGTAGAGTTAATTTTTGTGTATGGTGATAGGTAGGGGTCCTGTTTCAATCTTCTGCATGTGAATCAGCCAGTTTTTCCCAGCATCATTTACTGAATAGGTTCTCCTCTCCCCAGTGGTTGTTGTTGGAGGCTTTGTCAAAGATGAGTTGGTTGAGAAATTGAGGGTTTGCTTCCATAATCTCTATCCTGTTCCATTGAGCCATATGCCTGTTTTTGTACCAACATCAGGCTGTTTGGATTATTGTAAACTTATAGTAAAGTTTGAAGTCTGGAAGTGTGATACCTCCTGCTTTGTTTCTTTTGCTAAGGATTGTTTTGGCTATTCGTGGTCATTTATGTCTCCATATGAATTCCTATATTGTCATTTCCAGGTTTGAGAAGAATGATTTGATGGGTATTGTGTTGAATTTATAGGTTGCCTTTGGTAGGATGGACATCTTAACAATGTTGATTCTTTCTATCCATGAGCGTGAAATATTTTTCCATTTGTTTGTGTCTTCTTGGATTTCTTTGAGCAGTGTTTTGCAGTTCTCATTGTAAAGTTCTTTCACTTCTCTGGTTAGGAAGATGCCGAGGTATTTCATTTTTTGTGTGTGGCTATTGTGAATGGGATTGTGCCTTTTATTTGGTTCTCTGCCTGCTTGTTGTTGGTGTATAAGAATGCAACTGTCTTTAGCACATTTATTTTGTATCCCGAGACTTTGCCAAAGTCCTTAGTCAGTGAAAGCAGGTTTTTGACAGATTCTCTTGGATTTTCAAGGTATAGGATCATATCATCATAACTTGACTTACTCTTTTCCTATTTGGATACCCCTGATCTCCTTCTCTTGTCTAATTACCCTAGCTAGGACTTCCAACACAATGTTGAACAAGAGGGGTGAGAGTGGGCAGCCTTGTCTTATTCCAGTTTTCAGGGGAAATGTTTCCAGTTTCTCTCCATTTAGCAATATGCTAACTGTGGGTTTATCATAGATGGCGCTTACTATTTTGAGGTATGGTACTTCTATACCTAGGTGTTTGAGGGTTTTTATCAAGAAGAGATGCTGGATTTTTATCAAAAGTTTTTACTGCATCTAATGAAATAATCATGTGGCTCTTGGTTTTACATCTGTTGATGTATTTAATTACATTTATGATCTTGTGGATGTTAAACCAGCCCTCCATCCTGAGGATGAAGCCTACTTGATCATGGTGAATGATTTTTGAGATGTGTTTTTGGATCTGATTTGCTAGAATCTTGTCTAGGATTTTTGCATCTAAGTTCATATGGGATATTGGCCTGTAGTTCTCTTTTTTTGTTGTATCTTTACCTGGTTTGGGTATCAGTGTGATGTCAGCTTCGTAACATGATTTTGGGAGAACTCCGTCTTTCTCAATTGCCTGGAATACTTTCAGTAGGATTGGTATCAGCTCCTCCTTGTATGTTTTGTAGAATTCTGCTAGAAAGCCATCCGGTCTAGGGTTTTTTTTGTAGATAGTTTTTGTATGACAGTCAATTTCCTGGGTTGTTATTGGTCTACTTAGTGTCTCAATGTCTTCTTGTTTCAACCTGGGGAGGTTTTATGATGTCAGAAAGTCCTCCATTGCATTTAGGTTAGCAAGTTTGTTTCCATACAGGTGTGCATAGTAATCTCTTATAATCTTTTGTATTTCTTTGGCGTCAGTCGTGATTTGATCTTTTGTATTTCTGATTGTGTTTATTTGGGCTTTTTTGCTCTTTTTCTAGGTCATTCTGACTAGGGGTCCATCAATCCTGTTTACTCTTTCAAATAACCAGCTTTTTGTTTTGTTGATTTTTTTATGATATTTTTTTGTCTTCCATGTTTCATATTTTGGACTCTTATTTTGGTGATCTGGATTCTTCTGCTAAAGTTAGGATTCACCTTAGGTGATTTGTTAGGCTGTCAAACTGTGATCTTTCCATTTTCTTGATGTGTGTTTGTAGAGATATAAATTCCCCTCTGAGAACTGATTTCATGGCATTCCAGAGGTTTTGGTAAGATGTTTCTTCATTTTCATTTGTTTCCAGGAATCTTTTATTTTCTGTTTTGATTTCAGTGCTGACCCAGTAGGTGTTCAGCATCATGCTGTTTAGTGTTCATGTTTTTGTGGGCTTTGGGGAAATTTTGTTGGTGCTGATATTTATTATTATTCCACTGTGCTCTTAGAAGGTGCATGGCAATATTTCAACCTTAAGGAATTTGTCTATGCTTGATTTATAGTCAAGGATATGATCAATCTTGGAGTACATTCCATGTGGTGATGAGTAGAATGTATATTCCGTGATTGTTGGGTGGAATATTCTGTAGGTATCTATTAAGTCCATTTGGTTGAGTGTCAAGTTTAGGTTCTGGATCTCCTTGTTGATTTTTTTGCCTCAATGATCTATCTAGTGCTGTTAGTGGGGTATTCAAGTCCCCTGTTATAATAGTGTTAGAGTCAGTATCTTTTTTTTTTTAGCTTACTTAGTAGTTGCTTTATAAATGCTGGTGCCCCTATATTGGGTGCATATATGTTTAGGATGGATATTTCTTGTTGATGGATTAAACCTTTTATCATTATGTAGTGTCTTTTTGTATCTTTTAAAATTTTTGATAGCTTAAAGGTTGTTTCGACTTATATTAAGATTACAACTCCTGACTGCTTTTGTGATCCATTTGACTGGAAACTCGTTTTCCATCCTTTAACTTTGAGTCTATGTGCATCCCTTATGGTGAGATGAGTTTCCTGGATGCAGCAAATAATTGGGTCATGGTTTCCTATCCGGTTTGCCATTCTGTTTCTTTTCAGTGGTGCATTTAATCTATTCACATTCAGGCTGATTATTGAAATGTGATTGTTTATCTCTATCATGAGGTTCTTATAAAGTTTTTTGTTTGTTTGCTTATTTACTTTTAGCTTTGGGGTTGATGTATGTGTGTGCTTTCAAGTTTGTTGTTGCAATGTATTCTCTGTTGATTCTGTGCTCTGCTGTTCTCTTGGAAAGCATGTGGTCATTCTTTTTTTTCTTTCTTCTGTGCTTAATGCCATTTTAAGTGTCTCCTGTAGAGCTGGTCTGGAAACTGCATAATCTCTTAGGGATTGGATATCTGGGAAGGATTTTAATTCTCCATCACTGATGAAGTTGAGCTTGACTGGGTAGGAAATTCTTGGTTGAAATTCTTTATTTTTGATGACTTTGAATATTGGACTCCAATTCCTTCTTTTTGTAGTGTTTCTTCTGATAGGTCTGCTGCTATTTTGATTGATTGATTTTCCCCAGTAGGTAGTTTGACCTTTCTCTCTTACTGCCTTTAGGATTTTTTCTTTTGTGCCTACTTTGTGTAGGGGAATTACTATATGTCTAGGGGTTGGTCTTCTCTTGTGGGGGTTCTCTGTATCTCTTGTGCTTGGTTGGTCACATCTGTGGTGAAATGGAGAAAGTTTTCTTAGATAACCTTTTGGAATATTTGCTCCAAGGTGTTCTCCATTTCTCTTTCTTCTTCTGGGATGCCAATCAGGTGTAGATTCGGCCTTTTGATATAACTGCACATTTCTTGTAAGCTTGTTCTTTCTTTCTGAGTTTTCTTTCTATGTTTTTTATAGATTGGGTTAATTCCCTATTCTGGTCTTCAAGTTCTGAGATTATTTCTTCTGCTAGATTAATTCTGCTTTCCATGCTTGTCATCTTATTATTTATTTCCTGGATGAAATTTTTTATCACCAAAATCTCTGTTACAAATTCTTTCGGTGTTGCATCTTGTCTTTCTTGAGTCTTTTTCACTCTTTCCATCTATTCCCTAATCCCTGTCACATTCTGAGGCAAGTTATTGGTGACTTCCATTGTTTGGGCTCCCAGATCTGATTTTTCAGGCTTTTTCTCTTTGTTATACTTGAAATTACCTATGGTCTTCGACTGGGTTTTCCTTATTTGTGACAGATCTCTTGGTTTTCTCTTTAGTTCCATTATTTAGTGGTAGTGGGAGAGGCTTTCACTTCTGATGTTTGCTCAGCCCCCTATTCTTCCTTGATCCGGGCTCTGGATTTGTTTTGAAACAGGACACTGGTCTCTTTGGAGGTCTTCCTCATCCTTTTCTGGCCAAACCTTTTGTCCCATGACTGAATCAAGGTAGAGGGTGGGGAGCCTGAGACCCAGTACTTGTCCTGTCCCTCCAAAGTTTGTGCTTGCAGGATATTCCCTCTGGTCAGGATCAATCCTGAGTAGTTGATCCACCAGTTGGGTCTGTTGCTCCATGGTAAACAAGTCAGAGTACCTTCCTGCTCCATTTTCAAGATGGTGGCAGGGTGCCTCTTTGGTCTTCTTTGGTGTGACTCTCTCTGGGCTCCCTTCACAACCCTTATTGCTGGTGTCTATCCAGGCATGGAAGTAGTGAGGCAAAGCCTGGAGCTGGCAGTCAGTCTCTCCTGCTGCAGTGGTGAGGCAGAGCCTGGAGGTGGTAGTCTCTCCCCACAACTTCTTTGCAGGAAACTTTTGTCAGTTAAAAAAAATGGCGCTCAGCTTCTGTGACCTAGGAAGCACTAGGGACCAAGCAAAGCAGCTGCAGCACCAAGCTGCTTCCCCAGGAGGGTCCTGGCCACTTGTTCATGAGCCCCCACTTAGTCAGTCTCTCCCAGCATCTTCTTCCCAGGAAGAGTTTTGTTGGTTAAAAATATTTTTTAAATGTTAAACAGTAATGTATGTATGCTCGTTCTTTTTGTTTGTTAGTTTGTTTTTTGAGACAGGGCCTTGCTTTGTCATGACTATCTGGGTCCACAGGTGTGCAGCTCCATGTCCAGAATTTTCTTGTTCTTAAATTGGACTTTTATTATTAATTGATCTAACAAATATTTATTTACATATCATGTGCTAGACAACATACTCAGTGTGGAAATGAAATGGAGAGCAAAGTAGACATGGGCTCATCCCTCCTATCCTGAGCATTACCTCCCATATCTGAGGGGACATGTTCCTTAATCCCAAGGGGATGCCTGAAACCAAGGATTATACAAATCCTATACAAGGGGGAGCCAAAAAAACCTGGAATTACCTTTTGGAGGGTGGGCTTTTGTAGTCCAGGCTTCCCCTGCTAGGTGAGTGATATAGAAACATATCAGCATCCGTGGACCAGCTACCGTTGTGGTGAGAGGCTACATTCAGCTTCAGTAAATTTTACTTTTTATTTTTGGAGATTCTTTCAACATGTTTGCCCATTTCATGATGGGTGATTCACAAGCACACCTGCTCATACCACAATGAGTGTTCAGCAGTTTTTGACCAAAAATGGCATGACCCCTGTGCCCCACCCTCCCTATTCACCTGATTTGCCCACAGAAACTTTTGTTTCCCCTGGATGAAAAAAGTCCTCAAAGGGAAACGTTTTGCAGATGTGGAAGATGAGAAACAAATGGCAGAGGCACCAAAAGGCATCAAAATTCACAGTTCAAAAAACTGTTTTGAGCAGCGGAAAAAGCATCTCAATAGGTTTATTGCATCCAATGGAGAGTACTTGAAAGGTAACTGAAGTTTATTTTATTTTATTTTTTGGTCAGAGTCTCATTTTGTTGCCCAGGCTGGAGCGCCATGGCACTCTCACGGCTACCACAGCCTGGACCTCTTGGGCTCTGGGACCTTCTACCTCAGCCTTCCAAGAAACTGGAACTATAGGTGTGCACCACCACAACTGGCTAATTTATTGTTTTATTGTAGAGGTGAGGTCTTGCCATGTTGCCCAGGCTAGTCTTGAACCTATGGACTCAGGCAGTCCTCTTGCCTCTGCTTTGCAAAGTGCTGGGATTACAGGTGTGAGTCACTGTGCCCGGCCAATGAAGTCTAAACATGCAAGAAAAATACACAATTTTAAAATAAATACATTCTGCATTTTTTGTTTGTTTTGCATCCCCCTTCTTAGATACTGTGGGGTTTTTTTGATACATACACACATACCTATGATAAAGTTTAATTATATACTAGGCTTGGTAAGAGATTAACAACAATGACTAATAATAAAATATAATGATTACAACAATGTCCTGTAATAAAAGTATATGAATGTGTCTCTTTCTCTCAATATATCTGATTGCACTGGACTCACCAATTTTCAGACTGAGGTTGACCACAGGAAACTACAATGGCAGAAAGTGAAACTGGATGAGTAGGAGGACTGTAGTGTGCTAGGTGGGGCTGGGAGGTATGAGGGGACTGGGTAGGCTGGGGGTGAGAGATGGAGCCAGGAACACAGATAAACAAACAGGCAATGAAAACACAGGGTGCTGAACTAGGTGTAGTGACTCACACCGGGAATGCCAGCGCTGTGGGAGGCTGAGGAGGGAGGATTGCTTGAGGCCAGGAGTTTGAGACCAGCCTGGGCAATACAACTAGACCCCCATCTCTATAATTTTTTTAAAAAATGAGGAATCATGGTGTTTCCTGTAGTCCCCGCTACTTGGGAGGTTGAGATGGGAGGATCGCTTGAGTCCAGGGGTTTGCGGGTACAGTGAGCTATGATCATACCACTGTACTCCAGCCTGGGTGACAAAGTGAGAGCCCGTCCCTTAAGAAGAAATAATACAAGGTCTTAGTGCTTTGGGAAGGTCAGTTTAGGGGGCCATGCGGACACATGAGGGGGAACATATCACCCCAATTTGAGGGTGTCATACAGAGGCTTTTAAGATAAAAGTTATATCTAGGTTGAGACACAAATAATGAATAATTAGTGTATGATTTTACCTGTAAAGTGTAGGGGGGGAAAAAAGGTTCTTTCTTCAAAATATAGCTTAACAATTTTACGTTTGGTTCTTGCCATGTTGTCTTGTAAGATGTGGATACATGTTTCCTTCTAAGAACTTTGGAATCCTCAGGTGGGCGATTTCATCACTGACACGTTCAGCAAAGTGCTTCTGAGTCCCACACCCCACTTCCATTGCAAACAAGATGGCACCAAGTGTTTCACCTGCTGAAAACTAATTTTAAGACTTGCCATGGCCTGTTTATCCCCCTAGGAATGTGCCTGGCATGGGGACACTGCAGTCTTGTGTATCACAGTAGGAAGAAAAGATTGAGATGTGTTCACTCTCCACTACTTATTGAGCACTTACTGTGTACCAGGCAGTGTTCTGTGTGGTGGATCCAGCAGCATTCAAAGCAATGTGTCTGTCCTCATAGTTCTGACAGTCTATACAAATAATCTCATGTATAAGATGTCAGACAGGTTCATGCCTGTAATCCCACAGTAAGAACCTGGAGCCAGTCACACCTGAAGCCTGCACACCCCACCCTGATGTTTTCAGTTGTATGAGCTAATACATTTGAAGTAGAATTTAACTTTTCTTTTCATTTTAAAGTTTTTCTTTGTGTAGGACAATTAGGGTCGGGTTACTGTCACTTGCAAGTGAGAGAGACTCATCTGATTCCCTGCTGAGTCTCCCTGCAGCACATTAGAAAGCTCAGTAAGGGGGAAGGATGAAGGGACACCCATGGCCTTAACTGCTGCAAGTACAGACTCCACTGCCTGCATGAGACGGAATTGTCCAAAGTACACGAATCAGTTGGGGCAGTTCTGTGAATAACGAAGCCCAAGTCTTTGTTCTTTCTGTTCTGCTGTAAATTCAATAGAATAAAAATCCACTACAACCTGCTCTCCAAAACTTAGCCACACAAAGCCTATGTTAGAAGACATCTTTCAGAAAAAATACATAAGTTTGACACCATTAAAATTAAAAACTTCTGTGCATCGAAAGATACCATTGACTGTGTGCAGTGGTTCATGCCTGTAATCCCACCACTTCGGAGGCTGAGATGGGAGGGTTGTTTGAACCCAGGAATTTGAGACCAGCCTGGGTAACATAGAACTTGTCTCTAGAAAAAACAAAAATTACACATGGAGGTGTATACTTGTAGTCCCGGCTATTCGGGAGACTGAGGCAGGAGAATCACTTGAGTCCAGCTGGTCGAGGCTGCAGTGAGCTGGGATCATGCCATTGCACTCCACCCTGGGCAACAGAGTGAGCTCTGACTCAAAAAAAAAAAAAATGCTATCAACAGGGTGGAAAGGCCATGCACAGAATAGAAGAAAGTGTTTGCAAATCATACATAAATAAAACCTATAGCAAGAAATTAATACATAAAGAACTCAACAACAACAACAACAACAACAACAACAACATAATAGCCTGATTTAAAAACAAAGGACCAGAAGAGAAAAAGATGTTCCCCATCCCCAATTGATCAGGAGATGCAAATCCAAACCAAGATGAAACACCACCCCATGCCTGGGAGGATGACTGTTATAACTATTTTTCTTTTTTTTTTGAGTCAGAGTCTCACTCTGTTACCCAGGCTGAGTGCAGTAGCATGCTCACAGCCTCCACACCTCAACCTGCTGGACTCAGGCTATCCTTCCACCTCAGTCTTCCAAGTAGCTAGAACTACAGGCATGCGCCACCATGCTCAGCTACTTTTTCCTGATTTATTGTAGAGAGGAGATCTCATCAAGTTGCCCAGGCTGGTCTTGAACCTGTTGGCTCAGGCAGTCCTCTCACCTTGGCTTCCCAAAGTGCTGGGTTGACAGGCATGAGCCACCGCACCCAGCCATAACTATTTCTTAAAAACAACAGAAAGTATGTGTTGGTGAGGGCATGGAGGAACTGGAACCTTGTGAGTTACTTGGCAATGGTGCAGTTGCTGTGGAACATGGCATGGAATTTCTCAGAAAATAAAACATAGATCACCACGTGATCCAGCAGTTCCACTTCTGGGAATGCACTTCAAAGAACCAGAAGCCAGGGCATGAGTAGACACTTGTACAACCACGCTCAGCACAGCATTCTTACAAGGGCTGAAGAATGGAAGCACCCATGTGCCCATCACAGAGGAGTGGGTGGCTGCAATGTCACATATGCACATCACGGAGTGTGGTTTGGCCTCAACATGGAAGGAAATTCTGCTGAATGCCATGACACTGATGAGCCTTGCAGTCATGACACTAAGTGAAATAAGCTGGACACAAAAGGACACACTCTGTGTGATTGCATGTGTGTTACTTAGAACAGGTCAACTTAGAGGCAGAGCGTGGATGAGTGACTGCCCATGACTGGGGGAGAGAGACTGGGACTTGGTATTTAATAAGGATGGAGTTTCTTTTTAGGGTGTTGAGAAGGTGCTAGAGATGGTGGTGATGTTTGCATAACAATGTGAATGTATCTAATGCCACCGAACCGCAAACTTAAAAACATTTTAAAAAGTAAATGTTAGGTTATATTTTACCACAATAAGAAATAAAAATATCTCCAGAAGAATTATGCTTCAGGTGGAAATAGAAGATGCTCCCAATCTTACTCAGTTGAGGCTAGACAGGAAAATGGGAAGGAGGGGAAATCAACGATGATGATTCATACTAAAAAATCATCTAAAATTCAACTAACTACGATCATAGAGTTACTTGTGAGCTTGGAGTCTGACTACATGGCTTCCATCTTCCCAGGAAGGTGGAGAAGGAGGAATAACATATTCAGATGCTCCCTGACTTTTGGAGTCCCCCTCCATTGCCAAGCTGGGGTGTAATAGTGTGATCATAGCTTACCACAGCCTCAACCTCCAGGGTTCAAGTGAACCTCCCACCTCAGCCTCTCCCACGTCTGGCTCTCTCCACCACTGTTGCGTCTTCACTAGCTGCAGCAAGAAAGGAAAGCCCACCTCTCTTTTTCACATAGCCATGGCTTTGATGGCTTTGTTTAATTGAACTTCCTTGACTCCTCCTTTCTCTCTGATGTTCTTGATGTAGTCAACATGAATTTATTCAAGTTCTGGTAGGCGTGACTGTCAGTGCTTTTGTGCAGGTGATTCCATCTGCTCTTCTAGACAGATCTGTGCTCAGCCCTCTTGCCCTGTTCTCTACCCCAGGAGGAGGCATCTATGGACTGTATCACCTGGGCGCCATCACTCTCTGGCCTCCAGCGGGGTTTGGTGTTGACAGGTGGCAACAGCAGGCTGGAGGACAGCGGCTGGGGACTCCTTCTCCAGCTGCTCCCACCTCGCCTTGGCGGGGTTGGGCTCCTCCCACTCTGCCCACAGCATCTGCAGGGCAACTTCCTGCACCTGGAGACACCATCTCTCTACCTCACCCACTCAAGCCTGGTGGGGGGGGGAGGGGGCAACCCCGATTGTTGCTGATCTCTAACCTGGATCCCTGGTTGCTTATTGATGTCATCATCTCCCCAGTTCACTATTTATATGTAAGCGTCTAGCACAGGGCCTGGCCCGCAATAAGCTCTCAACAACACTGCTATTGGGTAGTTGCTGGTTTTTTTGTTTTGGTTTGTTTTCAATTTAATTTTTTTTCTTTTGGTAGAGATGAGGTCTCACTAGGTTGCCCAGGTTGATCTTGGACTCCTAGCCACAAGCGATCCTCCTGCCTCGGCCTCCCAAAGTGCCGGGATTATAGGCATAAGCCAGCATGCCCGGTCCTTGTTTTTGTTTTAATAACCAGGGAATGGTATTGTCTTTTTTTATTCATTAAAGAGATCAGTATTTAACTACTGATATTTGATTTCATTCTTACTGGGGGCTTAATACATGCCAGGTCACTTAGTGGCCTTATGTCATTTAATCACAGCTCAGAACAGTGGATGAGGACATACGTGGAATTGTGATTTCTGTCTTACCGATGGAGGTGCCAAGGCTTAGAGAGGATTTGCCCAAGATCACACTGAGAGCGAGTCACGGAGCCGAGATCTGAGTCTCATCATGACGTTCATAGCCGACCGGGATGAGACAGACGTGGTCCCTTTGTTTCTGGAGCTGGAGGGGAAAACAGGCCTTAAACAAGTGATTACAAACATGATGCATCTTACAGGCAGGCCTGATCTTACCCAGAGACAGTGACATTTACTGAGAACTGAGAGGATGGGTAGACACGATAGATGCTGTCGGGTTCCCACCCCAGACCTGGGAACGCGCTGTGGCAGGGCTCTCTGTCTGATCTTGGATTCACACAGCAGCACCCAGCATCTTGCCCTGAACAAAGTCTACACTCACCAAAAGCTTCTTGGCTCAATTAAAATGAAGATAATTTGTAGCCAGGCACAGTGGCTTGTGACTGCAATCTTCCTCCATTGGGAGGTCGAGGCTGGAGAATTGCTTGATCCCAGGAGTTTGAGACCAACCTGGACAATCTAGTGAAACCCCATCTCTACCAAAAAATCAAAAAAGTAGCCGGGCGTGAAGGCACTCGCCTGTAGCTCCAGCTACTTGGCAGGTTGAAGTAGGAGGATCTCCTGAGCCCAGAAAGTTGAGACTGCAGTGAGCCATGATTGTGCTACTGCACTCCAGTCTGGGTGATAGAGTCAAAAAAATATCTATACTTAATTTCTTCCCTATTGATGACCACTGGTAGAAATCTTCCTTAATAGCTGTTCTTAATCAAGGTCTTTGGAGTGCCTTGTCACAGGACCAAATTTTCCTCTCAGATACCTGCAAGTGACACCCACAAATCTCAGTGGAAGTGACATGTGCTGCTGGGGTATCATGTAGCAATGAATGACAGTGCCAGCCCCTTGCAATGCGTACTCATGTCTCTAATCACCATGTAAGAAGATGACATGCCCAGTGAATTGGCAGCTGTGGTTAGGGCCACCCACCTTCTGAGAGCTGTAATTTTTTTCCCTTCTCGGTTGAGCACCTCGGTATGACTATTATTTCTGGTCCCTGATTTCCCAGGTTTAAAAAGCAGAATGACAGCATGAGGAACTGTTTGTTAAGATGGAAGTTCTTTCTGAATCAAATCGTCGGGGAAAGTAGTTGCCAAACATTGCTCCCTGAAGCTCTCTCCACATGGGAAGCTTCGCAGGTTCAGAGCAAGACAGTGGAATCTGTCCGCGGGGACCCCAAGGCCAGAGCTGGGCAGCGTACCTGCTCTCTGTCTTAGTGCCATGCCCAGGATGGCAGTGGTATCTCCTCCTGGATTGTGGTTTAGGTTCCTGGGTCAACTAGCTGCCCCCTTGCATGTTAAAAAGGACTTCAAACAAGGAAGAAACATATCAGGGTTTTGTGGTTGAGCACTGCAGTGTGTCAAAACAAGAGCCTTTTGGAAAAACTCTCCAGGTACTTGATCTCAACCAGGCAAAGTGGGGACTAAAGGGAGGCCCAAACTTGAACGGTACAATGACCATTTGGATACCTAGTCCTGAATTGTATCCCATATCTTTAAAATAAATAAATACAAACATACATACATAGAAAAACAGATAAATAGAAAAGCTCTCCAACAATGCTCTAAGCCACCCCACTATCATCTGTTCTTTTCTTCCTTTATTTTTCTTCTCTGTCCCCTCTTCTCAGATTGTACCATAGAAAAAATATTAAGTGAAGGGGCTTGGAAACCCAAGTTCTGGGTGTAGTTCTGCTCCTGAACCAGTACCAGAAGAGAGTCTCTGAATTTCTCTTGGGCCTGGTTTTTCTCTTTTGTTTGATAAATACCCTTTGAAAACCTACCAAGAGCACTACTTGGGATTCAGAGATAAGGGAACAGATATAGTCTCTGGTGTCATGGAGTCCTTGCTGACTTTTCAGCAGGAAAATGAGATGGGGCCACAAAGACACACAAATGCAGCCTTGTGATGTGATGTCGGACACAGTGTCCAGGATTCAGTGGCTTCTTGGTCTATAAAATGAGTACAGCATCATACATGCTCCATCTCCCAGATGTGCACGCATTATTGAAAATGTGGCATGGGCAAAGGAGCTAGAAAAGTCAATTTTCAAAAAGCAGAACAAAGTTCAAGGACTCCTGCTAATGGATTTTAGTACTTCCTGTAGAAGCTCCAAGGACCAAGACAGTGCCATTGTGGTGAAAGGACAGACATGGATTAATGCAGCAGGGCAGAGAGTCCAGGAATGAACCCACGTTTACATGGTCAAATGAGTTTTGATAAAGTGTAAGAAGAGTCGTCAATAAATGCCGTTGGAGTAACTGGATCTCTGCATTAGGAAAGGTGTCTTGGCTTTTCCTCATAGTGTATACTACATTAACTCAAAACTGGTCATGGACCTAAGTCTTGGGGCTAATACAATAAGCCTGTTAGAATAACACAAAGAAGAAACTCTTTGTAATCTTGAGTTAGGCAAAGTTTCTTATGTAGGATATAGAAAACATGAACAATAAAAGAAAAACAGATAAATTGGACTTACAACAATTAAAAACATTTGCTTGTCTAAAAACACAATGAACAAAATGAAAAGGTGAGCCATTAATCAAGGAAAATATTTGTAAGGCCTATATCTGACAAAGGGTTTGTGTCGAGATGATGCACATTTCTCCTACAACTTAATAAGAAAACAACTCAAGAATAAAATATTTGAGTTAGCACCCATGGGAGAAAATACATGCATGGTTGAAAAGGACATGAAAAGATGCTTGGCATCACTGATAATTAGAGAAATGCAACTCTAAATCACAACAGGATCCCACTACACCCACACTGGAATAGCTAAGGTTTAAATATACTGGAAACAGTGTCGGGCGAGACTGGAGAGCATCTAAAAATCTCATACATTGCTGTGGAAATGTAGAACAATACAGCCATTTCAAAAAATAAAGTTTCTTAAAATGTTAAACATACACGTACCATATATATCACCCAGTAACTCCACCCTAGGAATTCCCCAAGAGAAAGAGAACACACTGGAAGATGGAAATGGATGTTTATAGCATCATTATTTCATGATGGTGCCAAACAGGAAGCAATCCAAATGCCCATCAACTAATGCATAGATAAAAAGGAAATGGTGATATATGAGGGCAGCCCCCCAAAACTGGAATTATCCTTTGGAGGGTGGGCGTTTTGTAGCACAGGCTTTCCCTACCAGGTGAGTGTTCTAGAAACCCATCAACGTCTGTGTACCAGCTTGTGTTATTGTGAGAGGCTGTGTTCGACTTCAGTGAATTTTTTTGGAGATTCCTTAAAACGCGTTTGCAACATTTCATGAAGGGTGATTTACAAGTGCACCTGCCCACACCGCACTGAGGGTTCAGTATTTGTCTGAAAACGACATGACCCCCATACCTTACCCTTCATATTCGCCTGATCTCCCCCCACCAGCGACTTTTTTTTTGTTTTCCCAGATGAAAAAAAGCCCTTAAAGGGAAATATTTTGCATATGTGGAAGAGGAGAGACAAAAAAAATGTCAGAAGCACTAAAAGGTATCACAATTGATAAGTTCAAAAACTGTTCTGAGCAGTGAAAAAGTTGTCTTTCAATGGGCGTATTGCATGAAATGGAGAGGACTTTAAAGGTGGCTGAAGTTTAAACATGTAAGAAACAATTTTTAACAAATAAATTCCAGGTTTTTGGGGTCCCCCTCATACAGTGAAATTTTAACAACAGAAAGGAATAGAATTGGTGGGGTTCAGGGCACTGTATCCCAAAACATGACCATAGAAGACCATACTCCGCCCTCTCGAAGTATGCCCCTTTGGCATGATAAGATTTTGAGCTGATTATTTTGGGAAACAGCAGTCCCAGAAGAAACTCTGAAAGTGAGAGGAGCAGCTATCCTTCTGTCAGAGAAATGTACATGGATAAAGGAAATCTCCAATCTTAAGGGTGTCTCCCTCGCTGCACCAGGAAGAAAGGATGGCCCCATCATAGGACTCTCCTTGGTGGAGAAGGCACTGACTTAGATCTGTACAACAAACCTGAGCCTTGTTGACGGTGCTTTTCCTAGTCACCTCTCCATAGCGGGTCTTTCTCACACATTTCCTTCTTTGTTTTAGGGGACATGGGACAGTCTGAACGTTACCCGGCATAATGCCTACAGGACATAGCTGAATTTATACCCTGACCTAACCCTGCTTGTCTTTAAGACACAGAAAGGCCTATGGACAGAAGTTACCTCTTGACCAGACCAGCCCAAACCAATAGGATCCAAGATGGTCACTCCCCGACCTCTGAAGAACCTTCAACCTCTTTATAATGTGCTTTCCACACTAAAGGACATAGCCCTCCACAGTCATGACAGGAAACATGGACCCGAAGGAGAGAAAAGGGGTGTGATCTGTATTCTGAGAAATCTTCATCCGTTCCCAGAAAATATCATAAATATTTCTCCCGTCACTTCCGACTTTCAACCCTTTCATTAAAGAAACCCTATATTTAGCCCCCTCATCTCCCACTCAGTAGGAAGTTGATTTGCCAACCCCGTTCCCTCTTCTCCACTCTGCAGCCATGGAATTAAAGCCTGTACTGCTTGACCCCTACTTTGGGTTCTTATATTGGCCTCATATCAAGGGACAGGGCAGAATTCCATTTTGAGAGAAAAGCTGAGTTTGTCAGTGGCATGAAGTCTAAGCAACTCCTGGAGATCTGTCCTGGAGATTTGATTCACTTTTCCCTAGGTATCTCCTGTGTATGCATGAGATATCCATGTTATTGAACTTCCTTTTTTTTTTCTCTTGTTAATCTGTCTCTTGTTACAGGGGCCCATCCCAACTAAGAACTCATGAGGGACCACGAAGAAATCACTCTTCCTCCCCCGCAGAATCCTGACAGGATGAGGGGATGAATTTCAAAAGCATACTGCCCAGTGAGAGGAGCAAGAACCAGTTCCACACATAGTCCTGTTGGATTCCATTTACCTGGCATTTTACATGGAAATCTAGAAGGCGAAACTGCAGGGACTGCAAGTCAGTCAGTGGTTTCCTGGGGCTAGGGATGGGGGCTGATGGCAAGAGGCCTGAGGGCAATTGTGGAGTGATGCAGTGTTCCTAAATGTCGCTGTGGTGGTGGCTGGCATGACTGTTTCCACCTACTGAAATCCATGCACACTTTAAACTGGTGAAGTTTATTGTATATAAATTAGTCCTCAGTAATACTGTAGGCAATGTTAACTCAAAATAAATTCACACTTGGGGCTATAGAAAACAATTCTACAAGGCAATATTTTGGGAGTTTCAGAGGACAAAGAAAAGTTAGCAAGCAATGCAGATAAACCCTGGGGGCTCAGACACTCAGGTATGGTTTAGACACTCACTTGCGACTTGGACACTTATGCATGGTAGACAACTCATGTGTGGCTTAGACACTCAGCATGACTTAGACAACTCACATGTGGCTAAGACACTCAGCATAGCTTAGCCACTCATTGTGGCTTAGATACTCATGCATCGCTTAAACACTCGTGTGGCTTAGACACTCAGTGTGGCTTAGACAACTCACATGTGGCTTAGACATTCATATGTGACATACATTCATACATGGCTTAGACACTCAGCGTGGCTTAGACAACTCACGTGTGGCTTCAACACTCAGTGTGGCTTAGACAACTCATGTGGGGCTTGGAAACTCAGGTGTGATTTATATTCAATCGCAGCTTACACACTCATGCATGGCTTAGACAACTTACATATGACTTAGACATGTGTGACTTACACACTAAGCATGGCTTAGACAACTCACATGTGACTTTGACACTCGAGTGTGGCTTAAACACTCAAGAGTGGCTTAGACACTCAAGCGTGGCTTAGACACTCAGGTGTGTCTTAGACAACTTACATGTAGCTTAGACAACTTACTAGTGGCTGAGACATTTAAGCATGGCTTAAACACTCAGGTGTGTTTTTGACAACTTACATGTGGCTTAGACAACTCACATGCAGTTTAGATGATCATGTGTGGCTTAGACACTCACTCGAAGCTTAGACACTCAGGCATGGCTTACACACTCACTCATGGTTTTGACACCCAGACGTGGCTTAGACACTCAGCCATGGCTAGACACTCATGCATGGCTCCCTCTCACATCCTTAGATTTGTGATATCGCAAATGATTAGAACCCAAAAAGACTTGAGAGAAAATCCAAATCCAGGTTTTCCAAAATGTCTCCCTCAAAACTGAAGGATAGGAACTCAGTGGAAGACAGATTCCATGATCAAATGCATTTGGAAAATGCCAAGTAAGCAGGTGTCTCTACCATGGACTACAGCAGGCTCCATACACACACTTGGGTAGTAAGTGTCACTGCAGGGGACGGGGGCTGGTAAGGTGGGGGACAATGTGCAGTGGTTGATTGGAGAAACGTTTTCCTCTTTAAGATTGCAGAATGGCAATGCAAATGTACGTCCAGTAGAGATACCCTTTTCCATCAATGGTGGATTGGATAAAGCAAATGTGGTCTGTAAACATCATGGAATACTATGCAGCCATGAAAAGGAATGAAATCACAGCCTTTACAGCAATATGGTTGGAGCTGGAAGCCATTATCCTAAGTGAACTGACTCAGAAACAGAAAACCAAATAGTTCACGCTCTCACTTCCAAGTGAGAGCTGAACACTGGGTACACATGGACATAAAGACAGAAATAATGGACATTGGAGACTCCAAAAAGGCAAGGGTGAAGGGGGTGAGAGTTGAAAGACTACTTGTTGGGTACAGTGTTCACTGTTTGGGTGATGGTCATAGCAGAAGCCCAAACCATGCCATCATGCAAGACATCCATGTAACAAACCCACACATATACCCCCGAACCTCAAATATTATATTAATACAATTAAATAACCCCCCAAATAAAAAGAAGTATCCTGTCAACCATATCTGTAACTGCATATGAGTCCAGGAGGTCAAAGCTCAGTGAATCAGGATCGTGCCACTGCACTCCAGCCAGGATGACAGAGCAAGGCCAGATCCAGTCTCAAAAAAAAAAAACCAACAAAAAAGGATTTCTGCTTTATCCATCATCCAGCCTGACCAGACGGCCGGTCGCCCTTGCTGGCCATAGTCTCCTTGAGTATCAGATATTTACACCGCGAGACTGGACAATGAAAATATCAAGCAGAAAGATTGTAAGGGAGAAGCACAACTTGCAGAACGTTAAGGACTTCGTGAAGCTGGTGAAAGTGATACGGAAGGGCTCCCAGAATCACCAGCCGGCCATCGGCAGGGGAGGACCTGGCATGACTCAGACCATTCACCATTGTGAAAAGTCACAGTGGGAATGGTGGCAGGTGCTTCAGAAGGAAAACCCAACCTCAGAGATCTCGAAGGGCGTGGGAAACAGAACTGAGACTCAGCATGAGCCATCCTATTTATTTTCCTTTGGAGGTCAAATATGAAATGAAGACTGTATAGTGCTATCACACCATTTTGTTTGAAAATTTTAACAAAAATCTCTGAAATAATTTATTTGTTGGGTTATAAGAATAGCCGTACAGTCAAAATTTTAAACTAAATTTAGTTAAATGTAAGATAATTTTATAATTTGTACATTTGCTAGGTCAGTTTTCAAGAAAATGTCCCAATAACAACTATTTTTTTCGATGACATTTTAGTGCATGTATTTGTTAATTTGTTTGTTTATTGGGTTGGGGGTCTCATCTATCGCCCAGGCTGCAGTACAGTAGCACCATCACGGCTCACTGTAGACTTGACCTCCTGTATTCAAGTGATCCTCTCACCTCAGCCTCCCATGTAGCTGGGACTATAGGCACATACCACCATACCCAGTTACTTTTTTTGTTTGTTTGTTTGAGTCTCACTCTGTCACCCAGGCTGGAGTGCAGTGACTTGCTCACGGCCACCCCAACATCAACCTGCTGGACTCCAGCGATCCTTCCGCCTCAGTCTTCCAAGTATTACAGGCAAGTGTTACCACGCCCAGGTGATTTTTTAAAAAATCTATTGTAAAGACGAGGTCTTGCCAAGTTGCCAAGGTTGGTCTCGAGCCCGTGGGCTCAGGCAATCCACTCGCCTTGCCCTCACAAAGTGCTGGGATTACAGGCTGAGCCACTGAGCCCGGCCCAATTGTTTGATGTTTTGGTAGAGACAAGGTCTCATTTTGTTGCCCAGTTTGGTCTCAAACTCTTTGCCTTAAGCAATCCTCCTGCCTTGGCCTCCCAAAGTGCTGTGTTTACAGGTGTGAGCCACCGCAGCCAGCCTTGGTGCATTTATTTGAAATGGACTTTTACAGGTATCAATTGCCCTTGAAAGACAGGAAATAGTCTAAATATGCTATTAGTATCTACACTTTTCAGATAAAGACACTGAGCTATGAAGAACTTAGGTAATTTTCTCAAGGTCATATAGCCAGTAGATATGGAAGCTAAGAGCAAGCTCCCCACAATCAAGACCACATCCCGCAATCAAGACCACATTCCACAATCAAGGCCATATAACACAGTCAGACCATGTCCCACAATCAAGACCATGCAACACAGTCAAGACCACGTCTCACAGTCATGACCATGTCCCACAATCAAGACCACATTCCACAATCAAGGCCATGTAACACAGTCCAAACCATGTGTCACAGTCAAACCCATGTATCTACTGCACAGCACTGCCTCCTCGAGGGACCACCACTCTCCAGCTTATTCTCGACAAATCTCAAACTGAAAGTCTTGCATAAAAAGATGTTTAGTACCCATTTCTGGTGGACCTCCCAGGTAGGTATGATTCGACCTCAAACAGCTCAGCTCCAAGTGGTTTTGAAAAGTAAATGAACACACTGTCCATTGTCTTGTCATGACATTTTATACAGTCGAAAGCGTTTGAAGTCTCAACCTTCTAAATGCTCGTTAAAGTCTATTATCTTCGCGTTTGCTTCACTTCTGCAGGACGTATCAGGGGAGTTCAACGTGTCTGTTATAAACGCGGGGCATCTAATTGCCTTACCTTATAGCTGAGCCAGAAGGCAGACGCCAAAGAAAGAAACCTCCCAGCTCACAATGACACACTGTCTTTGTGCATCTTTCAAGCGGAGGAAAGATAATGGCTGTGTGTGATTTCAGGCAAGACTGCTGATTTGCAGTCTCTTCAGGAAATTGTAGTGTTTCCGAAGACAATATTCCTAGTCAAAATAGATTAAGCCTGAAGTCAAAGTGATGACCACAGTCAAAGTTAATGATACTGTGTGTTTGGTTAGAAACAACGGGAAGAGAAATTATGTTTTCATGGCAGACAGTCCGCCCTGTAATTTCCCTTTACTCTCAGGCTCCGGTCACCCGTGGGGTGGAGGAAGGTGAAGTTTTCTCTTGGAGAACTTTGTTGATGGGCAGGAAAACCTTTCACCTGAGGGAATGGACTCTACAGTAAGAGGGACACACATATGTTCTAGAGGAAGGCTGGCCCTTTCCTCACCCAGTTTCAAGTTATTGAAGAACATGAGGCACTTCTGTAACATTCTCCTGGATACCACAGGGGGCTGGGCTGCTCTCTGGTAGCTAAGGCCAAGCCAGCCTGGCAGAGGAGATGGGAAAGTAAGGCTTCTCTTACAAAGATGGGGTGGCTATTACAATTAGTAGACCTTCAGCAATCTACCTGTTGATATTGACCCCAAAGAATTATAAGCAGACTCCAGACCAGGTGCGGTGTCTCATGCCTATAATCCCAGAACTTTGAGATGCCACGGTGAGAGGATTGCTTGAGGCCAGAATTTCCACGCCAGCTTGGGCAACATAGCAAGGTTCTGTGTTGAAAAATTAGCCAGGTGTGGTGGCATATGCATATAGTCCCAGCTACTCTGAAGGCTGAGGTAGGAAGATTGCTTGAAGTTAGGAGTTTAATGCTGCAGTGAACCATGATTGCACCACTGCACTCCAGACTCAGTGACAGAGTGAAAACCTGTCTCTCTCACTCACAAAGCAGCAGAGACCCCCAAGAGAGCTGCATACCTGTGTTTATGGCAGCATTTTTCACAAGAGCCAAAAGAGGGAGTCCACAGATACAGGATGGGGGAGAAGCAGCTGTGGTGTGGACACATAGTGGATCATAAGCACTCTAGACAGGAAGGGAATTCCAGTCATGCACAGGATGGTGAACCTCAGGACACCACGCTGAGCAAAACAAGCAGGACAAGAGGACAAACACTGCATGATCTCGCTTTTATGAGATACCTACAGCAGTCAAATTCATAGAGACAGGAGGAAGATTGCTGGTTTCCAGGAATGAAGGGTACAAAGCTTTTGTTTGGGATGATAAAAAAAAAGGTTCTGGATATGAGGGTGGTGATAGAAGCTCAACAGTGTGAATGTCATCAATGTCTCTGAACTGTGCACTGAAGCATGCTTAAAATAGTACATCTCCTTTTTTTATAGAGATGGGGTCTTGCTCTATTGCCCAGGTGGGTCTTGAGCTCATGGACTCAAGTGATCCTCCCACCTTGGCCTCCCAAAGTGCTGCAATTACAGATGTGAGCTACTGTGCCAGGCCAGTGAATCTTATGCTATTTAAAAAAGAAAAAAAAAAAGAGCAGGCCTATGAGTGATGCTGTGGTGCTATCGAAGGTGATAGTGGTGACAAAGATGAGAAGGTGCAAAGAAACACAACTCTAAATAAGATTTCCTGGCTGGGCACAGTAGCTCATGCCTGTCATCCCAGCACTCTGAAATGCCAAGGAGGGAGGATCTCTTGAGCCCAGGAGTTCAAGATCAGCTTGGGCAACATTGAGAGACTTCCTCTCTACAAAAATAAAAATAAAGATTTCCTAGCCATGCGATGGTAAGAAAACAACTTAAAAGTGATGGGAAGTCTTGCCAAGCAACAGTAGTAATAATTGATGGAGTGCCTACTGATTTGCCAAGGCTTAGGCTAAGGGCCTTGTAGTACACACGAACTCATTTCTGCACAGCAACACCATGCAGGCAGGTACCACAGTGATGCCCTTTTGAGATCGAGCAAGGCTGACCATCCGCCTGATGTCAGGTGTCATCAGTACCAGGACAGCTGCCAAACCTGGTGGTTCTCAAACGTTTGTCCTCAGAACCACTGCAGGTCTTGCTAAGCACAGACTGACAGACCTTGCCTTCAGAGTCTCTGAGTCACCAGGTCTGGCGCAATGGCCAAGGATTTGCTTTTTTTTTTTTTAAGGGACAAGGTCTTGCTTTTTCACCCAGGCTGGAATGCAGTGGCACAATCACAGCTCACAGCAGTCTCAACCTCCTGAACTCAAGCAATCCTCCTGCCTCAGCCTCCTGAGTAGCTGGGACTGTAGGCATTTGCCACCATGTCCAGCTAATTTTTTGTAAAGACAGGGATCATACTTTACTGCCCAGGCTGGTCTCAAACTCTTGGACTTAAGAGATACTCCCACCTCAGCTTCCCAAAGTGCTGAAACTACAGATGTGAGCCACCATGGCTGGCCACTTATTCTTATTTTTAGTAATATTGATGTAATGGTAAAATCTCTAACTCATTGAACAATTGTTTTCAACAATCATCGATTATACATTAGCCTGACTAAGACAGTTCCAATCATGCTGGAAGTCCTAGATAAAAATAAACTACTCTCCTTCTCCTTGACTCCAAAAAGCTTTACAACTAGCTGGCGAAGACAAACAAAAGCCCACAAGCCAACAAGAGAATAAGTGAATTCTAGCTCGTGTGATACTAGGTTGAAAAACAGTTGAGCTGTAAGGGCTCAGAGTTCAGCCTCAGAAAGGGTTTTGTCTTGGGCTTGAAGGACTTGGGACCCCATCTCTATAAAGTACTTACAAAGTTAGCTGGGCACACGCCTATAGCCCTAGTTACTTGAGAGGCTGAGGCAGAAGGATCACCTGAGTCCAGGAGGTTGAGGTTACAGTGAGTCATGATTACGCACTCCAGCCTGGAAAACCAAGTGAAAAATAAATAAATTAATAATAAATAAGCATGTAATTAATATTTCTAAGAACTAAGCCAGGCACATAGTTCATACTTGTAATCCCAGCATTTTGGAAGGGCAAGGTGGGAGGATCACTTGAGGCCAGGAGTTTCAGACCAGCCTGGGCAACATAGCAAGATCCTGCTATTATTTTTAAAATTAAAAATTAGGACAGGCTTGGTGGCTCAGCCTGTAATCCTAGAACTTTGGGAGGCCGGGGCTAGTGGATTGCCTGAGCCCAGGGGTTCAAGACCAGCCTGGGTAACTTGGCGAGATTTTGTCTCTACAATAAATAAAAAATTTAGCTGGGTGTGGTAGCGCCAGCCTGTAGTTCCGGCTACTTGGAAGGCTGAGGTGGAAGAATCACCAGAGCCCAGCAGGCCACTGCACTACAGCCTGGGTGACAGAGTGAGACTACAAATAAAAAATAAATACATTAATAAATTAACCTAAAATTTAAAAAAATAGCCAGGTGTGGTGGCACTCATCTATAGTCCTAGCTACTCAGGAGGCTGAGGTGGAAGGAAGTCTAGGAGGTCAGGGCTGCAGTGAGCCATGATCATGCCTCTGCACTCCAGACTGGGCAGCAGAGTAAGAACCCAACTCAAATATGTATATATTTCCTTTTTTTTTTTTTTTGGTCTTTTGAGTTTGTTTATTTGATGAACCATATCTGTTATTTCCCGAATGCCAATAATGTTGTAAAAATTCTGAAAGGTTTTCACAGTTT
The DNA here is from genome assembly GCA_963574415.1 of Tarsius wallacei. Classification (NCBI taxonomy): domain Eukaryota; kingdom Metazoa; phylum Chordata; class Mammalia; order Primates; family Tarsiidae; genus Tarsius; species Tarsius wallacei. Next base: position 25,843 of record CAUYQG010047775.1, read on the forward strand.
CTCTGCTGCCTTTAGGCAGGAATATACTGAAATCATTCAAGAAACATGCCTACATACTCTGGACATTTACAAAAACTAAATAGAATCTGAAATATATATATATGTATATATGTATGTATATATATATTTTTTTATTTTAAAGAAGTGGAGTACAAGAAAAAATATATATATATTTCTAAGAACTAGCTGTTGGGTGGCTGCTGGCAGTCCCGTCATTCATCCAAATGGTGGCACCAGGGAGCGCCTGTGCTCAAGCCACCCACTGACACCCACACAGACCTGAGGAGCCCTTAAGGGGCTGGGTGTGCTCTGAAATCGTGCAGTGCACACTTGCATGGCTCCACACCAGGCCCTGTGTGCTGGGTGGTCCGTGCAGTCATACTGCTCCCTGCCTGGGCAGGTGATGTCCTCGCTGCCGTCAGGCCCAACCACCCCCGCACCAGTAGCACCTGGGGCATGCCTTTGCAACCATGACTTCATGGGCCTATAATGGGGCTGTCCAGTCTCTCAGCTTCCCTGGGCCACATCAAGTCAAGAGAAACTGTCTTGGGCCGAACATAAATGATGTAACATAGTGACTGTATATCCATAGCATGACTTCTTTTATTTTTTTATATTTTTAATTAAAAGATTAGAAAAATGAGAACTATATAACACTTGTTTTTGCATTGTCTTGTTTTTGTAAAATTAATCTATCAGTGTATGGCTCGATGGATGTGGTCACAGTTCTCAGGGAGTTCTCTTGAGAAACCCCCAGGAAATCTTCTCAAGGTTCTCAGTCCTTCCTTCCCTCGAAGAACATTCTGTAACAGTTGACCTCCCAGGAACACCCTCCTGTCCCTTGGCCTCTATGTGAGTCACTGCCACCCTGTGGTTCGTGAAGCTAGGTGGCCTAGAGATTTGCTCAGTGAGTTTATGAGGAGTGATGAATTCTGGTTACAGAAGGTAAACTTCCTGGTGGTAGTCCCAGAAGCCAGTGTGCAGCTCCCTATTCCAGCCTTCCTGCTGCCTTGGTGACAGGCCACACTGTAGTCTCCATGGGCCCATGGGCTCTGAGTAATTTTTTTTTCATTTCTATTTATTTGAGTCAGAGTCTCTCTCTGTCACCCAGGCTGGAGTGCAGTGGCACACTCATGACTACTGTAGCCTCAACCTCCTGGGCTCAGGCAATCCTTCTGTCTCAGCCTCCCAAGAAGCTGGGACTACAGGTGCATGCTACCAGGCCTGGCTAATTTTTTTTTTTTCTGAGTCAGAGTCCCACTCTATCACCAGGTTGGAGTGCATTGGCACGAATAACAGCCACTGCAGCCTCGACCTCCTAGATTCAGGTGATCCTTCTGCCTCAGCCTCCCGAGTAGCTGGAACTACAGGCACCATCACCATGCCTGGCTAATTTTCAGATTTATTGTAGAGGCTGGTCTCAAACCCCTGGGCTCAAGCAATCCTCTTGTTTCCACATCCCAAAGTGCTGAGATCGCAGGCTAAGTGACTGCATCCAGCGTCTAAGTAATTTCTACGAGTGACATGTTCACATCTCTAAAGGATAAGTCATGATGGTCAAGGGAAAGTCTTCTTTAAAGCATGTGAGAGAAAGTACTGGCGGGATACGTGGCCAGCAAGTCCCACTTTTCCTGGAAGACACGACTGCGTAGCGCGTTCCGATCTGAGGGAGCTGGGTGACTTTAAAGACCCGCACGGGGCCTGCGGCACGATCCACATCATCGCGAGCCCACTGTGTCTTTGATTCACAGCCTCCAGTCCCTTTTTTATCAGGAAGCCCAGACTCTGAGTCAGAATGACAAGCTCTGTCAAAAAAGCCTTCCCCACCCCTGTCCTGAGAGCCGGTTAAAACTGCCTCTTCTCCCTCGTTTTTCCCAGTGAGATCACACTGTATCTTTTGCCTCTCTTTGGTTGTTTCATTTTTATTTTAGTTTATGGTCTCACTCGGTTGCTCAGGCTGGTCTTGATCTCCTGGCAATCCTCCTGCCTCGGCACCTAAAGCGCCAGGATTGCAGGCATGAGCCACGGCAGAAGCGTGAGTCTCAGCGGAACTGAGAAGTCAAAGGGGCCTGTGTGAACACTGCACCTCATACCTGAGGGATGAGTGGGAGGAGTCTGACACACTGTTGTCTAAAGTTAAGGGTCAGTTTTACCTCAGTGTGTCTGCCTCCACCCTGCTTGAGGGAGGGGTCTGTCTTCACAGCTGCTCTGTTCCCCAAGCCAGTCCAGTGCCTGGCACACAATGGATGTTGCCCGAGTGTTTAGTGAGTAGGTAATTGGGTGATTCTGTCTCAGGCTCCAGGTTCCCAGGCAGGACCAGCAGATAGGAAACTTACGCTGGGACAGTGTGCGAGGACCCTTGAGTTTTTGCCCAGGGACAGGATGAGTGGAGGCATGGGGTCAAGGAGGCCAGCCTTCCAGGAGGCATTCCAGGGGTGGGGTTTGGAGGTCTGCAGGGACTTTGAAGCCAACCTTGCAAAAGCTTGAGTATTATTAAGAAGCAAGTAGGCCAGACATGGTGGCTCATGCCTGTGACCACAGCACTTTGGGAGGCCGAGGCTGGAGGATTGCGTGAGATTAGGAGTTAGACCTCATTTCTACAAAAAAATTAAAAAATGAACTGGGTGTGGTGGTGCACACCTTAGTTCCACCTCCTTGGGAAGCTGAGGCAGAAGGATGGCCTAAGCCCAGGTGGTCGAGTTTGTGGTAGCCATGAGCATGCTACTGCACTCCAGCCTGGGTGACAGAGTGAGACCCTGACTCAAAATTAACTAATTAATTAAAATAAATAACAGAAATATATTCCTCATGGTTCCAAGATCAGGGGACCAGCCAATTTGGTTTCTGGTGAGGGCCACCTCTTCATAGACAACCATCTTCTCACTGTCACTGCATGTAGTGGAAGCAGCAAGAAGTCTCTCTGGGCTCTGTTACACAGGGTGCTAATCCCATTGTGAGGGCCCCACCCTCATGACCTCACCTAACCCCAGTGACCTCCCAAAGGCCCCAACTCCTGAGACCATCACCTTGGGGGTTGGGACCTCCGCATATGGATTTGAGGGAGACCCACACCCTCAGGCCATTGCAGAGGGTTCAAGTCCCTTCCATGGTGTCCATGGTTGGGGGGTGGGGGGAGAAAGGAAAACGCCACAGTCTCAGGGTGATGCATCCTCACGATACTCGTATCTTTCTGTAGATATTGATCATTTCTAGCCATGCCTGTCTCTGCATGGGGATTCCTGGGGTTTCTGTTTTTTCTTCCATGTTACCAAACACTCCCTACTATTATTTAGTTGGTACGAAACAGGGTCTCATTGAGTTGTTTGTTGATTGCCTCACTCCCAGGAGTGAGGGGGAAGAAAAAAGTTCCGCTGGGCCTCACCTCTTATCGGAAAAGGTTTTCTGTTACTGAGAGCAGGGAAACTGCAGGTGAAAGGCTACATTCCATGGGTTGTAATAATAAAGCTTTTTTAAAGGATCAAATAAGGGCTGTGTTCAAACCGCTTGCATGTACAAACACCATCGCTGTCCCTCTTGCTGGGACATGTTTGTGCTGGCTGAAGCTTGAGTTCTGAGACTGAAATGCACGAGGTTTGGGCGGGAGCTGGTCCTGGGTGGAGGGCGGGTGACCTCCGACTGTCTACACGTAACCTCCCTGCAAGCAAAACAGCTGCCCCAGCGCCGGGCTGTGGGCTCCAGGAGCGGACAGGGGCACAGGTTTTGCTTGCTTTGCTGTAAGGGGAAAGGGAGGGTGGAGGGACGAGGAGACAAAGGTGGCATTTCTGTGTTTTCGTTGGATCCCTTTGCATGAATGACCTCACCTGTCCAAACAGGAGGAGAAATAGCAGGAGAACAAAGGAGAAAGAGGCAGACCTGGTGAGAGGCAGGATGAACTGAGCAGGGCTTTAAACACCGTCCATCCAATGGCTCAGAGCATTTCTTCTTCTTCTTTTCTTTATTTTCATATTTTTATTTTTGAGTCAGAGTCTCACTCTGTCACACATGTTGGGGTGCAGTGGCATGATCACAGCTTACCGCAGCCTCGACCTCCTGGGCTCAGGTGATCCTTCCACCTCAGCCTCCTGAGTACTGGGCCTACAGGACTGCAACACCACACCCAGCTAATTTTCTTTTTATTTTTTGGAGCAATGAGGCCTGGCTGTGTTGCCCAGGCTGGTCTTGAACTCCTAGCCTCAAGGAATCCTTCCATCTTGGCCTCCCAAAGTGCTGGGATGACAGGTGTGAGCCACCACATCCAGCCTGGCATTTCATTTTATAGCTGCTAGAAC
>CAUYQG010047779.1:0-55701 GCA_963574415.1 Tarsius wallacei
CTCCAACTCAAAAAAAAAAAAAAAAAAAGATTCTTACATATATTATCCCTATGCACGGGAAGCGTCATGAAGAAGCTACCATCAGTAGCCCCATTTTACAGATGAGGAGTCTGAAGCACAAGAGCCTCTATATCTGGTTAAGTGATGGAGCCAGATTCAGATCCACAGCCCCCACGTGTGAGCACATGTGCTGTGAGTTGGCAGCACTGCCTTGTCTTTCTTTTTTTTTTTTTTGAGTTGGAGTCTCACTCTGTTGCCCAGGCTGGAGTTCAGTGGCACACTCACGGCCACCACAGCCTCAACCTGCTGGGCTCAGGCAATCCTTCAGTCTCAGTCTTCCAAGTAGCTGGAACTACAGGTACGTGCTACCACGCTCGGCTAATTTTTTGATTTATTGTAGAGACAAGGTCTCACCAAGTTGCCCAGGCTGGTCTCAAGGCAATCCTCTTGTCTTGTCCTCCCAAAGTGCTGGGATTACAGGCTTGAGCCACCACACCCAACCATATGTAAGGATCTTACACAGTGCTTGGCAAGAGCTCCAATGAATATTAGTTATTTTTAAGAACGCTTTGGCCAAGGAGCAAGGAAGAAAGTAGGAGAATGGGTTATATCTAGGAGAGAAGCTTTCCTGGGGAAATTCTACTTCTCTCAGTTGAGGTCTCCTAAAGAAGACTTTCTCTAGGACACCTATCTTTGATGGCTCTCCAATGATGTGGGTGAGGGAAACTGAATATTTCATCTTCCTCTGGTCCCCACTCCATGCTCTGGAATTGCTGGTGGAATCACTACAGGAAGAGTGACTTTGTGCCCAGTCCTGACTCAGATGAAGTGAGCCTGGGCTGTAGGGGAATTGGGAGAGGATGAGATGAGGGAGGATTGTCAGTGTGAAAATTTTAACATGTTGTTCCACCATGTCAGCTTTGAAAATTTTGTTCACTTTGATATTTAGCATGTTTATCTGTTGGCTTTCCCTAGGTTAGACAGTGGAGACAAACACCGCCCCCTCCCCAAATCCTAGGAGCTCACACTAGCTATGACTTACTACTCTCTAGAGTTGGCTGTTGGCCACAAGTTGGCTAGAGTTCTGCTTGCCCTTCTGTGCCTTTTTATTTTTAAAGCTTTCTGGCTTTTTGAATTAGCCACATTTTATAATGGTAAAAACTAGTAATCTTACAACCAGAAGATACTGAGCTCTTGTTATATAGAAATTCATCTTGAGATTCAAATGTTGCCACTGGTAAAACTTCTCATGTCAAACACATATTACAATTGATGATCCAGGGGGCACGTTAGATAATAAGAATGAATATACGGTTTCTGAATTGCTGTATTTTAGTTAAGAACAACACACATTCTCTAGGTGCACTGACTATAAATTTAGTACAATGGACGAAGTTAACCTATAAGGTTCATATTATCTACTCTACAGTTTTAACATATTAGACTAATAATTACAGCCTATCATGTTTCCAGTTGAGCTATCGTATAATCCCTTATGCTACAAGAGACAAAAAAATATATATTTTATTATATTGTTTTATTTTTGAGTCAGAGTCTCACTCTGTCACTCAGGCTGGAGTGCAGTGGCACATTCATGGTTACCGCAGCCTTGACTAGTTGTGCTTGGGTGATCCTTCCATCTCAGCCTTCCAAGCAGCTGGAAGTACAGGTGTATGCCACCAGGCCTGGCTAATTTTTTTATTTATTGTAGAGATGAGGTCTCGCCAAGTTACCCGGGCTGTTCTCAAACCCCTGAGCCCAGACAATCCTCTCGCCTCTACCTCCAAAAGTGTTGGGATTACAGGTGTGAGCCACCGCATCTAGTCAAAATAAAAAATATTTTTTAAATAGACAAATACATCTTGCAACTGATCTGGGTCTTTAGTTTTTAATTTTCTATTACTTTTTAAAAAATTACAGCAAATGATCCTGATATGTTCTGGATCTTCAATGTAGACACAATGGACAGTGTATCAACTCAGGAGGTGAGCCACTGCTGTTTCCATGATGTGTGGACACAAGACTGAATCTTGTGGTTGTTGCTGAAATGTTATTTGCACTAGGGGTGACTGTGCTAGGCAGGGAGAACTCTTTGTGGAAGAGACCATGGGGGAGCTTTGTCTTCATCTTCGACATAGGGAAAGCACTGGGTGTCTTCTTCTCAGGAACTCCCCCCAAGGCCCTTCCCTTCTTCAACATCTGACCTCTGGTTGGAGGACAACATGGATTATCAGAGACTGGCTGCTCTGCTATCACGTGGGAGTGGTTGAATCAAAAGCAGCTGTTGAGCTTCTGCTTGTGCAAGGAGATGTGACAAGCTTTCTTGCTCTCATGGAAAATCTGCTGACTCAGGTTGGAGCTGGTCAGACTACAGGGACACTGAGGGGTGGTAACTGTTCAACATTGGGGACTGGATTCTGTGTGTCCCAACACCACAGCCTGATTGCCCTTCCCTCCTCTGGGATCTCATCCTCCCAAGGATGCCCAGTTGTGCTCTTGGGCCTCTGCCAAATGTCCCATTGAGAACATCAAGGTAAAAGGATACTCTTCCAAGCCTTTGCATTCTTCTTCAATCAATTTTTATGTGATGTGTATATTTTCTTTTTTCAAAAAACTATTATTGAGATTTCTCTCAGCTGACAGAGCTCTCTAACATCACAAACTTTTCTTTCATGAGAAATAAGAAGGCTCTGATAACACTCAGTCTTCTGAATTTTTCTGAAATAATTTTGGCTTGACTTTTATAGATGTGTAACTATTCAAGTGCATTACTAATGTTTTCATCTGTATTGGAAAGATTCTCCTTTATTTTTACAGGGTAAATTCTCTGTAGATTGGATATGGGATTAAAATGTCTTTTTCAATGCAGTTTAGAAAGGACTTGATACTTCTGCTGGAGATTTTGCATTCTCCTTTCTGATTGGGTGTTTTCTGACTGCAGCAAAGATTTTCTTGGCTTGGGGACCTTACATATGATCTTTAAGTTTATTATCTTACTTTCTTCAGTTAATATCATGTACATTTGGTTTTCTTTCTCCTTGGAGAGTTTTAAAATAAGTACTTATACTCCACCACATACATTAGTTGCTTCAAAACTCTTCTGAATTTATCTTGCAGGAGGTTGCCCTTAGTTGTCTTTCATATATTCAATTCCAAGTTCTCATGATCCATGCTGTCTTCCCCAAGAACAGCAGCCAAATCATTCATCTTATCAACACTTGATAAGAGGCTTGATGTGATTCTATTGTTAAGAACGTACTCCACAGGTAGTCTAGAGTTTTCTGAGGTTTTTTTCTTTTTTATAAGTTTTCCCATTCCATTTTTGAGATTCTTGTGAAAACAGCAGACTGGAATTTTCCTCCAATGCCTATGCTAGTGTTCCTGAAGATGTTCTTCATATTTCTGACTGCATTGGAAGAATGTTTTGCTTGTAGCCACCTGTTGGGTTTGCTTAGTTGAGTCTTCTAAGGACAGCAACTTGCTTGTGATCTCAGCCATCAGCTGAACTTCTTGTAAACATTCAGATTTCTCTTCTTCTCATGCTTCTGTATAAGAATCTATTTTAAGATCAAGTAGAGAGTTGTAGCTTTCCAGCTCTTTATTCGTGATTTTTACATTTGCTATTTCTGATAGTTTGTTCTTGAGTCTGACTTTGAGGATAGTGGATTTAAGATCTACAAATTCTCTTTCATTATGGCGAAATCTCTCAAAAATGTAATGTATTCCTTCTGAAAGGACAGAGACTTTAATGGCTAAGTTTAAAAAAAAAATTTCATGGTTTTGGTCTCTCAGCATAGTTACACAAAGTTTTGAGCATAGAAATTCCCTCTGTGATGACAGAAGCCATCATCTTGCATGTAGTTCTGAGAAATGCTGCCACTAGCTGGGCTCGGTGGCTCAGCCTGTAATCCCAGCGCTTTGGGAGGCTGAGGTGAGTGGATTGCCTGAGCGCACAGGTTCAAGACCCGCCTAGGCAACTTGGCGAGACCTCGTCTCTACAATAAATCAAAAAAATTAGCCGGGTGTGGTAGCATGCACCTGTAGTTCCAGCTACTTGGAAGGCTGAGGTGGAAGGATCACTGGAGACCAGCAGGTCGAGGCTGCAGTGACCAGGAGTGGCCTGCACTCCAGTCTGGGTGGCAGAATTTGACTCCAACTCAAAAAAAAAAAAAAAAAAAGAAATGCTGCCACTGCCTGGCACGGGATCCCCAACCTTAGTATCACACAGAGCATCAAGGCCATCAGGAGACTCTTTGGGGTTCCCAGGGTCACTGCTGCTTCTCTTCGAGTTTCCAGGACCACAGATGTCAGAGCCAGCTCTGTGGCCAGCATTCTGCCCATGATTTCCTCAGTGCCTGGCACCTGAGCTGACCTCAGTGTCCCCAACCTTCCCACTTCTTGACTAATAGGATGATGATCACATTACAGAACACTGTGGTTATGGTCTGGGTTCTGCAGGCCAGAGGAGATGGCTGGCCATCTTTGGCCTTTTGATTCTAAGAACTAAAAAGAGTGATGTCTTTCTATACCTATAACCATTCTGAGTCACTAGTTGGGAAGCTCCATGACAGAGAATTTTCAGGTCCCTAGCACTGATCACTTTCTCCCTCTCGCTTCTTTTTTTTAATTTGAGGTGACATTCATATAATACAATATTAACCCAGTAAAAGTGAACAATTCAGTGGCATGCAGTACATTCGCAGTGTTGTCCAGGTACCACCTCTCTCTCTAGTTTGAAAACATTTTTATCACCACAAAAGAAAAATCTCCATCCCCATTAATAATAGCTCTGTATTTTCCTCTTCTCTCACCCCCAGCAACCACCAATCTTCAATCTGTCTCTATGGATTCCCCTGCTCTGAATATTTCATATAAATGGAATCACGCAATATGTGACCTTCTGTGTCTGGCTTCTTCCAACTTAGTATTAGTTTTTGAGATTCATTCACATTGTAGCATGTATCAGATCAGCACTTCATTCTTTTTTATGGCTAAATAATGCTCCATTGTACGTACACACCACCATTTGTTTATCCATTCATTCATTGTGAACATTTGGGCTGTTTCTATCTTTTGTCTCCTATAAATAGTATGGCTATGAATGTGTATGTATAAGTATTTGTTTTAGTACCAGTTTTCAATGTTGGGGGTCTATAACTAGGGACATACTAGGTGGAATTGTTGGATAATATGATAATTCTATGTGAAAAATTTTGAGGAACCACAAAACTATTTTCCACAGTGGCTATACCCATTTACAACTTCACCAGCAATGTACTGGTGTTCTAGTCTTTCCATATACTCACTGACACTTGATAGTTTCCATTTTTAAAATTATAGCCATCCTAGGGAGTGTGAAGTAGTATTTCATTGTGGTTTTGATTTATATTTCCCTAATGACTAATGATGTTGAGCATTTTTTTCATGTACGTGCTGGCTCTTTGTATATCTTCTTTGGAAAAATTCCAATTCAAGTCTTTTGCCCGTTTTTTAAAAATTGGGTTATCTTTTTGCTGTTTAGTTGTAAAATTCTTTATATATGCTGGATACTAGGCCCTTAACAGATATATGATTTATAAATATTATCTCCCATTTTGTAGGCTGTCTTTTCATCTTCTTGATTATGACCTTTGTTGCACAAAAGTTTTCAAGTTTGATGAAGTCTAGTTCACCTATTTTTTTCTTTTGTTGTTAATTCATTTGATGTCATATTTAGAAATCTACTGCCAAATTGAGGTCATAAACATTTACCCTGTGGTTTGTTTTTTTTATAAAATTGTTATGTTTCTAGCTCTTATATTTAGGCCATTGATTTATTGCAAGTTAATTTTTACACATGGTGTAAAGTCATTGCGTCTTCTTTAGTTCACAATCTAGGTAAAAGATGCATCTTCCTCCTGGGATGTGGCATTCTCATGGAAGAGAGAAAAGACCAAAAGCTAACACATTCAACAGCTTTTAAAATTCCAGCTCAGACATGCTATATGCTGTGTCTGCACTTACTTTGGCCAAGCCTGAAGTTGATGGGGCAGTGAGTGCACTTCTGTCTCAGGAAGTTAGGAAAACCCCCCACGACAATGGCAAGAATGAGAACGTAGAATCTCTTACAGGGGAGAGAGAAGCAGATATTTGGGAGCAGTGATACCATCTACTATAAATACCCTAGAAATGATAATTCACAGATTGGAAAAATAGAATTGAGACTACAAATACTTTATTTAGGGGTTACTTTTGAACACTGTATGTATAGCTCTATAATCTATTACCTAAAACCACTGGGGTCAGATAGCTTCAGAATTCATTTTTTAAGTTTTAAGAGAGAGATATATGTACAATTTTCTGTATAACAACCCCAGCAGGATCCAGGGTATTACCTTGGTAGTTAACACATTCATACGTTTGTAGCAAAACAGATGACCCTCCACAAAGTAAAGCCTCACTTTAGTTTAAATCAAATTTAGTTTAGATCAAGTTTAGCTGCTAAAATTATAAAAGTACATTTAGGTCAAGTCAGGTCTCACCCACTTCTTTTTAGAGCTCTTTGGATTCTGGAATTGTGGGTGAAGGATTGTTGGCTTGTATTTTGGACTGTCAGACACATTTCTTAAAATAACTTAGGAAAGCCAATCAACAAACCCATGCCTTCTGTTTTTTAAGGTAGTAATCAGACAAAACTTTTCTAGACAACTAAATGACTTATAAAACACTCCCCTCAACCTTTTTTTTTTTTTAGTTACATACTATTTGTCAGCAACTGGAGATTTCCAGGTGGCCACATATTGACCATCTGCTGAGTGGTGTTTCTATTCTGCACAATGTTCTCTGTGAGCAATCTGGGGGAGACCAGGAAGCAAGTGGCATGCTCCCTGCTCTCATGGCATGTGTGACCTGCTTGGGGACAGCAGAAAGTGACAAGAGGGTTGTCTTATGGAATGTGGCGATACGGTTTGGGGGCTACAAGAGCTTGAAGCACATGAGATGGCTGAAGGCCAATAAGGAGGAAGAGGGTGGGGGAGAATCTCTGAGCATTCTGGGTGGAGAGAAACCCCAGAGAAAAGGTCCAGAGGCAGGAAAGCCCAGGCAGGGTCTCACAGGGTGGCTGAGGCTGTGGGGTGGAGAACCCTCAAATGCCACAAGACTGTTTCAGAGGCCTATTTGTGCATTTTCCATGTTTGTGGGATAGAACGACTTCTTTGGCGCAATCCCTTTGGAGTGGCGTTATTACAGAGCAAGAGATGTGTGCTTGTTGAAAAGTTTAATTAAAATGTACTTCCTCAGGAATTATGTCCCAGGAGAAAATGAGTTTAAGCAGGTCACTTGGCATATACCAGTGGGGAGGTGCTGATCTCATTCTGGACTCTAGGGGAGAGGCAAGGGACCAGGTCTGAGCAAGGAAGGAGAAGAAACGAGGTGGGAGCAGGGGAGGTAGTGAAAAAAAATATTTGCAGGTTTCTGCAGAAACTTGTCTGGGGTAGACTTTCCAGGCTGTGGGTAAGCAATTCCTCCTAGTGTCTGCGAGCCAGCCTTTTGCCAAGGCTTAAAACACAGTAGACACCTGCTTCTGTGATCTCCAAGTGAATTTCCCAGACAAATGGCTCCTGTCTGTCTGATAATATGTCAGACTCTTCTTCTTTGTTAGCTTGGGATACCTTCCTCAGCCCTGCAAGGGCCTTTGCAATTTGAAAATTGCCTTCTGGAAGCGAAGCTGCCAAGGGGCTAGCTGTGGTAGAGGAAGATGGGACAGCCCCAGAGAATGAACAGGTCAGTGGGGCTAGCAGAGTCCCTACTGTGTCCTTGGTTCTTCCAACCGTACAATGAGATATGAGGCATAGCTGTTGCTCTTGATTTGCTCTCTTGTTGGGGAAGCAAGACTTTCTATAAACATTTATTGACTCCTTACCATGGTCTGAACCTTCTTCAACGTAACAGTGGTTAGAAGACCAACAGTAATTACTCAACGATTGGTTTAGCATCTGTGGTGCCTTTCTGGAGAGTTCTGAACAAGTTATGATGGGGGTTAGGTGACGGGGTTGTTGAGTGGTGGCTCTGAGACTGGACCTCATGCTTTCTGAATGTGAATTTGTGCTATTTGTGCTATGATTCCCCACCAGGATTTCCAAAGGGGAACGGAGGCAGGAATAATGTTTTCTTACTTGAGTGTTTTTAGGCTTTACATACTCTGGAGTTTTTTTTTTGTTGTTGTTGTTGTTGTTGTTGTTGTTTGCTAACAGTGCTCTTGTACCTTCTCTCTCTAAGAACCTTTAAAATAAAGACCCTCTTTTATGAAGCTTTGTGCAAAGCACCCCCACCCCCACCCCCAGCAGTGTGGGAGACTGCTCCGGGCATCACACGCCGGCTGCACACTATCCTGTTAATTTTCCTTCACTTGTTGTCATGGCCACCACTCTGAGCTTTCTGACAGCAGTTATAGGCGTGTAGTCCAGTGCCTGGCACAGAGAGGTGCTCAGAAACTTATGGGAGGAGAGTGGCATTCAGGGGTCTCCTCTGCTGTAAATCATTGCCTATCAGTGATAAATTGCCAGCCTTGGACTACAGTGTTTGAGGTTGCTCCTGTGTCTGCACTGCCCTGATTCTCCCACGTAGCGGCCCATGGCTGGGAAGCCAGGTGCAGGCTGGATGAGTGGATTAGGTTCCGAATGCTGGCACTCTGGAACAAGAAGAACACATCAGGTTCTTGTGGTCTGGGAGAAGGGAGAGGTGAGAGTACTATCCGGCTGTTGTAGAACTCAGGCCAAGGGGAGTACCCAGGCAGGGTTAGCAAGGATGGGAGCCCCTTTGGAGAGGGCTAGTAGTGAAGGGAACAATTCACTACTAGGAATTGTACTGGGAGCAGTTTGGTCAGATCCAGATGGGGGGGCAGGCTCCACCTTTGGGTGGGCTGGAAATCCTGGTCCAGGAGTGAGTGGGGTCCTGAGGACCCAGCCCCCAACGCAGTCAAGTCCTTCCTTGGCCTCTGACAGCTTCTTGTCTGGTTAGCTCACCCCAGGTTCATCCCTGCAGTGAATGTGGCTCCCGAGACCTCTTCCCAGAAGACGGAGCACGCCCCTCTCCTGCTCCAAGTCCGACAGCGGCTGCCCATTGTATGCTGGGTACAGAGGGATCTCAAAGTGGAATGCCAGATCCAGCTGTGAAGGTTTTTCAGAGGAGGCCACACGTGCGCAGAGTCCTGGGGGTCGAGTGGATGTTTATAAGACAGTCAGCAGCAAGTGGTGGGCGGGGGAGGTGGGCTGGGGGCGGGGTGCTCCCTGCGGAATCCTGCTTGGGCGTGGAGGGCTCAGCCGCAAAGCGGCAAAGCATGGCGAGGGAGTGCCACGAATGGGGCTGAGATCCAAGGACGGGGAGGTCAGAAATGTGGAGAAGACGCAGACTGGACAGGTGGCAGAGAGTGGATCCTAAGGTACTTGAGTAGTAAGTTCAGATGTCACTGAGAAGCCCTGATGGGCTTTTTTTTTCTTACTGGTATAATATTGCCTATAAAGTACAAATTGAAAAAATAGGGCAACAGCTAAATTAGGACCCTGCTGCATTTGGGTTTCTGACTCCCTTTTCCATTTTCACGGTTACATACTAAGCATTTGCACATGACATGAAACTTCTTCCTGAGTATTTCTGTGACTGCCTCGTAGTCCATCAAATAGATGTATCCAAGTGTGTTTGCAATTTCTCTAGGTTTTGAAATTTAAGTTGTTTTCATTTTTAATGTCAAAAATAATGTGGTCATAAAGCACCCTATGCATATGTCTTTGATTTACAGTTCTAATTGTTTCCCTAGAATTGATTTTTGGGAGGAAATTTCCTGGATAAACAGGTCATGGACATTTTTAAGGCTCTTGATACTTGCTGTTAAGCTGCTTCCCCAAAATGTTAAAACATGTTTTATATTTTCTACTTTTAGGACACCATAATGCCTGTCTCATTGTACTTTCGTGGATGGTGAGGATGACCATTTGAAAAAAGTAGACATTTTGAGAGAAAGAAATATTTAGTTAAATTAATTGGGTTTTTCTTGAATTTTTTTTTTTGAGTTGGAATCTCTCTCTGGCACCCAGGCTAGAGTGCCGTGGCACGCTCACGGCCACCGCAGTCTCAACCTGCTGGACTCAGATGATCCTTCCTCCTCAGTCTTCCAAGTAGCTGGAACTACAGGCATGCACCACCACGCCCCACTAATTTTTTATTTATTTATTGTAAAGACGAGGTCTTGCCAAGTAGACCAGGCTGATTTTGAACCCCTGGACTCAGGCAATCCTCTTGCCTCCACCTCCCAAAGTGCTGAGATTATGGATATGAACCATCATGCCCGGTGATTTTCCTTGATTTTTGAAGTCAAAACATTTGAAGTCAAAACATTTTCAGATAGTTATTTATTTCAGAAAATTGTTCATATCCTTTGTCCAATTTTTATGGGATGATTTTTTTCGTATTTACATAGAAAAGGGCATTATATATTAAACATGCTAACTCTTTATACTTGTGGACAGTTTTTTCCCCCAGTTTTATATTTGCTTTTCAATTTTATGAATGTTGTAATTTAATCTCTATTGGACTTAATGACCATAGGTTAGTGAGGTCAGTGAGGAAAGGGGGAACCCAGAAGACCTGTGGGTTTCTGGCTTGGACATTGGGAAGATGGTGGGGCCCTTAGATGATTCAGGAAGCTCAGAAGGAAAGTATGACATACTGCATTGAATGTGCCTGTAGAAAACCCAGGTTGAGATGTTTGAGAAGGATAATGTCTGAACCTCCTTCATTGTACTTAACCAAGAAGTGTTTGTTGAAAGAATGAATGGATATTTTGACTTAAATCAGAAGAGAGTTCTGGGAGGAGACAGAAGCTGTGAGTTTGTGTCAGGGTCATAGCTAGAATCCAAGTCTCTTGACTTTTATTTCAGTTCTTGTTCCTTAGAATCAGATGGACTTGGGTGGTGGTGGTGGGGGGACCAAGTCAATGAAATATCTGACTTTGTAACTTCACTCTTCTTCTTCTTCTTCCTTCTCCTCCGTCTCCTCCTCCTCCTCCTCCTTTTTTTAGTAAAAATCTGATCTTTGCCCTCCTTTCCAATCTATAATTGGCTTCTCCTTCCCTATGGGGAGATGGGCCGTGTTCTGGATACTTCAAGCCAAATTAATTTTGGAGGTAGGCAGAGGAACTTATCAAATGTTTATCATAACGAATCTGCTCACCATCTACATTCATTAAGTTTGTCTTTTCTACAACAAGTGGCATTAATATAATATAATTGGCTTTTCCATTACACTGGATTGATTAATAGGAATCAATATGGTAAAAACATTAACAAGATACAGAGCAATTAAAACCTTCAACAATTAGTTCACATTCCCTTGTATTTCTATCACTGAAGGAGAAAAACCACCACCAAAAACAACAGCAATAACAATCCTGAAAACTCTCTGTGGGTGGACAAAAATCAATTTTTTTGTTTTGCTTCTGCTTTGGGACTTGGCAAAATCAGAATTTTAATTTTACAAGCATGCCTGTAATTTGGTGTCACTGGCATAAACGTGCCCCTCCACCAGAAAAATCATGGAACAATGGTTTTCCATGGGGCTGGATCCTTCTGAATGGTATTCCTAATGGAGAATCTGCAGGATTGTGTTGTGGGGCCGGAATGTGTCTGTGCAAGTTGCCAAGTGAATGTCAGTTTCTTTGTCATCCTGCTGTTCCTCCGCCTCCCCCTCTGCCAGCCGCCTAGCTTTGCTCCAGGGAACAGGGAAGGAACTTTCCCTTGGAGATCATCTGTCCTTACAGAGCATCCGGCCTCTCTCTGCACCTCTCTCTGCATCCTGCTCCATTCCCTAGAAGGGGCATGACTTGGCGCAGGGTCTCCACTCCCAGGATATCAGAACCTGCGCGTGACTGCCTGCTCGTCATAGTCCGAAAAAGCCCCATAGTTGGGTCTCATCCATGCTTCCTCCTCACTTCTGTTGAGCATTATGGCCGTGAAGGGTGGGGGGAAACTGAGTCACAGAGAGAAAAGGGACTAATCTGAGGACTCCTGGTAATTAGAGATAAATCCTTGAGGAGAAGCCAGGTCTCTCCCAGCTCAAAAATGATCATTGGAAAATAAATGTAGGACCCATTCATAGAATCCTAATCCTGGGTCCAAACATCAGTTCCAAAAAGCAAGGCATGATCCTGGGCTTACAAGTAAATATTACAAATTTGGGAGGAGGATGTACAATGTGTATGATAGAATTTTCTTATGTATTTATTTGCTTTATTTAATTTTTCCTCATTATTTCCAGCTGAGAAATTGTATTTTGGGACTCAAGGAGCACAGATGTGAAGAAGCATGAACCCAAAGAAATATCTGTGTGCCTGCAGCCCAAATATCCGGGCCTGGGCAGGCTTGACTGTGGCTTGGGGTGAGGCCTGGCCAGCTAGCTGCTTGGGGACTGCCAGCCCCTCTCGGGCCTCCTCGGCGTTGCCTGGACACCGTGCAACAATGCCTCCCATGCAGCCCCGCGATGATCTTTTCTGAAGTGGCAGCCCCTTCAATTATTTTATTTCCATTATATTATGTTAATTAAATCAGCAAAAAGAACAGAGCACATGCATGTCCAAAGTGGAGTGGCTGTGAAGGGTTAATCGAAATGGCCCTGGCTGCTGCTGGGTGAGCAGGAGGCCCCAGCAAAGGAGAGACCATGTTCCAATGGGGCCAGCCTGGGTGATCCAGCAGGAAGCATCACGGGCCTCCCATGGGCCTGTGTTTTGGTCTCTGTTTCTACAGTGCTGCTGAACCACTGACTGCCCCTCGTGGATGTACAGGCAGCCAGAGCACCTGGCTGGTGAAGTTGGGAAGGGATTCCATGGCATTCTGGAGGACTACTTAACCCTGCAGCCAGATGGGGTAGGTGCACACCGCCAACAGGTAACATGCCGCAGTTGACTGATGGTGATGTAAGACGCTGTGGATGCATCATGTGAATATTGTCATGCAGTTTTTAAAACATCAGGGTGCTTTGCTGTAAAAACTTACAACAAATTCCCCAAATAAAACCCAAATGACAGGAGGGCGACTTTCATTGGAGTCAGCTCAAGGAAGGGGACAACCTTCCTCTGGCTGCATCTTTGATGCAGAGCACAGGTTACAATTTATCGTTAGAGTGCCCGGAAGGGTACCAGAATCAGGGGTTTTATTTGGGTTGCTGGTTTTGGATGTCTGACAACACAGCTCTCCCATTCTGATGTTCCAACACCTGCAGATATGGGTTTTTGGATCCTCCGGGATTGCTGCAGTTGAAAACAAAAGGTGCTTCTCTTTCCTCTATTTACTTGTACATATAATGGACATTAAAAAAATATGTGGTCTTGGGCTCATGAACATTAAGAACTGATGCATCATCGCTATTTCCCTGTTTATCGTAAACTCTTTTGGGAAGGTGACCAGTTTTCTACTTAGAGTTTGTTGAGAGTGTCTCTGTGTTTCAGAAAACGCCATGCTCAGAATATCATACCTTTACCTGTTCTCTCAAAGACAGGCAGTGAGGTTGTTCTTTGAGGCTGTTACTTTACTGTTGCGCTTCTTGGCATTCTGCAGAAACCTGTTGCAGAGGCTGGGGATCTGCCATCTAATTCTGGTTTTGTCTCTAACTTGCTGCAAGGCAGGAGACTGACCCTCCCGTCTCTGACCTGTAGTATCTTCCTCAGTGAATGAAGGTGTTACCATCAATGATCTCTGAGATTCCCCACAGCTGTGGCATCCTCTCATTTGAATACCATCAACAAAATAGCAATGCAAAGCCTTATGTTTAAAAGACAAACGAGCAATTACTCTAAAGTTTATTTCCTGCTCCCTCACCTTTCCAGTATTGCAAATCTCCTCAGTTTTAAAATTAAGTTGTAAATGAGATTTGAGTTCCACATCACTCGCTTTGTTCTCTCTCCAAGAGAAAGAGTTGAATCACCAGTTCAAAGAAAAAGTACACATAACTGAAATTCAAAGGCGGTTGGAGGGATTTTCTTTTCCCTAATCTTGTTCCTGGGCTCGCCATCCGATTAACCTTCCACAGCCACCACTGTGAAGACCTGAGTCCATGATCCAACACTTGTGCAGTAACCTCCCCCTTGTTTACAGGGCAAAGTCCAAGATGGACTCCACCACCACCATCATCATAGAAACAAAAGAAAATAGTTAAAATGTGTCCACCCTACAGCCAGGTATGTTATATATGTGAACTTTAAAATAATTTTCCCAGCTGGATATGGTGGCACATACTTGTAATCTCAGTACTTTGGGAGGCCAGGGTGGGAGGAGTGCTTGAGTTTAGGAGTTTGAGACCAGTCTAGGCAACATAGTGAGACCTTGTGTCTACAGAAAATAAGAGAAAAATTAGCCAGGCATAATGACATGTGCCTGTAGCTCCAGATACTTGGGAGGTAGAGGCAGAAGGATCACCTGAGCCCAGGAGGTTAGAGGCTGTGGTAATCTGTGATTGTGCCACTGCACTCTAGCCTGGACAACAGAGTGAGACCACTACTCAAAAAAAAAAGTTATCTCAGTCACACTTTGAGATTGATTTTCTTTTTTTTGAATTGGAGTCTCACTCTGTTGACCAGGCTGGAGTGCAGTGACACACTCATGGCTACTCCAGCATCGACCTCCTGGGCTCTGATGATCCTTCTGCCTCAGCCTTCCAAGTAGCCAGAACTACAGGTGCGCACTACCACACCTGGCTACCTTTTGATTTATTGTAGAGACAAGGTCTCACAAAGTTGCTCAGACTGGTCTTGAACCTGTGGGCTCACGCAATCCACTTGCCTCGGCCTCCCACACTGCTGAGATTACAGACTGAGTCACCGAGCCTGGCCAATAGATATTTTTATACCCACTTGACTGATCAGGAAATTGAGGCACAGATGGGTTAAGTAACTTGCTCAAGGATTTTTTTTATTTTTATTTTTTTTTGAGTTGGAGTCTTGCTCTGTTGCTCAGGCTGGAGTGCAGTGGCATGATCACAGCTTACTGCAGACTCGACTTCCTGAGCTCTGGCATTTCTTCTGCCTCAGCCTCCCAAGTGGTTGGGACTACAGGTGTGCAGCACCACACCCAGTTAATTTTTTTAAAAGAATTGTTTTGTAGAGACAAGGTCTCACTATGTTGCCTAGGTTGGTCTTGAACTCCTGGGCTCAAGCAGTCCTCCCGCCTCGGCCTCCCAAAGTGCTGGGATTACAGGCATGAGCCACCACACCCAGTCTTACTCAGTTTTACAGTTGATGAGTGACGGGCCAGGATTTCAGTCCAAGCTGTCTGTTTTCAGAGTCCTTAGCCCTTAATCCCTGAACTTGACTCACATATACCCTCAGTGTGAGAAAGAAGACCTTCTGGTCAAACTTCCCTGTGATGCCCAAATCTCCTGCAAGGCTGCCTGAGCTGCAATACTCCTGGGGATGTGGACCCTTTTCCCTTTGAAGATAATCAGTCATTCATCCAGTGGACACACAGGCACAGACTCCATCTGAGGTCCAGACCCTGTGCTCAGTGCTGGGCCATAAAGATGAATGTCACAGTTCTTCCTGCTGGGGACCTGCTATGTTCTCAAACAGCTCTGGCTACTAGAAAACTCTGCCTTCACTGAACTGGAAAAGCTCTCCCTGCAGCTAAAGTGATTGTATGGTTATTGTCCAAACCAGACACTGCTGAGAGTGAACAGGGACTCAGGATAATTATGTTGCAGCAACAGGCATAAACTGGTCCTGTCCCCCGCAAACAGGGATGCACAGCCCCACCTACAAGTCATCTCCCAGGTGCTTGTCTGACCTTCAGGTCCACACATCAGCCCCTCTGATGTTTGAAGACTATCCTCTCCCAGGCTTGGAGCCCCTCCCCACCTTCTCCAGCTCTCTCCCAGGAGCATGTCCAAAATTCTCCATGTGACTTTTTGGGCCT
Organism: Tarsius wallacei; assembly: GCA_963574415.1. Lineage (NCBI taxonomy): Eukaryota > Metazoa > Chordata > Mammalia > Primates > Tarsiidae > Tarsius > Tarsius wallacei. The sequence continues at coordinate 15,933 of CAUYQG010047779.1, forward strand.
TCCCTGATCTGGCCTGATTGGTCAGGAGGGGATGAGATTTCCCCTTCTAGGGGAAGGAAGAAGCCTGAATGTTTACCAGAGCTGTATGGCAGCCTGGGTGTCCTACTAAACGTGGAGGACGGAAGTGAGAACAGTGCGGGGTGCTCGGTGCTTAGCAAGAGGACAGTGCTTAGGAACTCAAGACAAAATGATATGGGAGAGAGGCCAGAAAGAGATGTTCCACTAGCATTTCTCAGGCTCGGAAAACTTCAGAATAACACATCTGTTTTTAGGTGAGATTCTTCATGAGATCATACATCTTTATTTATTTCACATAGTCAATCAACAAACATTTACTGACCAGCAGTTTTTGCAGACTACACAGATGATACAGTCCCAGCTCTCAAGGAACTCAGAGTTTAGATGCGGGGCAGGGTAGGGGACAGAGTGACAAAGTGTTCTGATCACAGATGCCACAAGAGAGGAGCCATCTACTCAATTCTTTGCAAGGTGTTGGGTTTCCCAGGGTAGATATTTGCTGAACTGGCTCTCAGAGGATGAGCAGAAATTTTCCTGGCAGGGAAGAAGCACGAGGATGCTCCAGGCAGAGGGAACAGCATGAGCAGGAGAGACAAGAGGCATGAGCTGGCATTTTGTGTTCAGGTGGCTCTGTGAAGCTGATGGGGGGCGGTGGGAGTGACAGAACAGGCAGGATGGAGGGGCAGGACTTCTCTGCCATTTAAAGCGCTTGGCTCTACACTGGGCAAGACCTGGACCTCTGTGGAACCCTTTGAGACACAACCCTGGTGGGTGGATTCAGATGTCCCTGCAATTAATTCAAGTGAGCACTGGCGTGAAGCATGCAGGAGAAAATGCTTTTAATTGAGGGACGTGTTTTTCCAGTGTTGCTCAGCTGCCAGCTGACTGGGCACTCTGGCAGCAGTGGCAAGTGATACTTAGCTTTCTTCAAGCTCCATTAATCTGCCCATTTCTTTTGCTTCAAATCCCACTTCAAACACCCAGCGGCTCCTCACGTTCATAATGAAATAAATGATTTATAATCCTGTTGGGAGCCTGGGAGCCTCCAGTCAGGTGGTTCAGGTGGTGAGGGTGGGCTGGGTTGATCCCGCTGACCTTCCATGGCACGTCAGGGGATGGCGGTGGCTCTTCTCATCTCCTCACACATGCACACACACACGCACACACTCGCAAACATGCACACATGGCATGTACATGCACGCACACGCGTGTACATACGTAGCTGCATGGCCCTTGCTCTGTCTTTAGCCCCTTTTTGTGACCATGTGGGGCCTCCTGGGAGAGCCCAGGGATCGTGATTCAAGGACAGGGTCCAGTGGCTTCCATGGAGTGTGCTGCTTTACTTCTGTGCGCCTGGAAGCTCAGTACCACTTTACAGACAGTACCTCGAAGCTTATCATATCACGGAAGTAAGGATGTGTCATCTTTTTCCAGTGAGGGGGAAACTGGAGGTACAGAGAGGTTATGTGACAGGCATCAATTCACATCAAGCTGATGAGTGGTGGAACAAGGATTTGAACCTGTGATGGAGGGCCCTTGCCCCCACCCCAGGCCCTATCAGGCAGGCGCTGCCCATCCAGACCTGAGGTTGGGATGAAGAGCTGGATCCCCACCATTGCCTGTGGAAAAAGTTCTGGAATTCAGGATCGGAGGTAGAGCCCGTTGATGTGCTCGTTAGCCCAGGCCTTTTGGAGGGTCTGCCAGAGGCTGACCTCGATTTAGGGCCAGGATGTAGAGAGGGACAGTGCAGAAGGTTGTTTGGGAGAGAGAAGACTAGGGTAAACCCACGCGCTGCCGTGAGCTCAATGGGAGGTTCCCCATGTCAGGGTTTCTAACGAGGTGGCTTTGTGGCAGAGTCTTGATGGCTGGGATTGAGTCAACCAGACAGGAAGGGTGTTCCAGGCAGAGGGAATAGCAGGACAAAAGGAGAGTGCTCAGAAAGAGCAGGAATCCTGGAGAGGGTGGCCAGATAGTTTGTTGCTCAAAGATGAAATTTTTCAGTCCAATTTTTCTTTTCTTTTTTTTTTGAAGCAGGGTCTCACAGGACTGCAGTGCCACAATCATGGCTCATTGCAGCCTGGACTTCCTGCACTCAGGTGCTCCTTCTGCTCAGGTGGGACCATCAGTGAGCACCATCATGCCTGGCTGACTTTTTGGATTTTTTTTTTTTAGAGATGGGTCTTGCTGTGTTGCCTAACCTCCTGGGCTCAAGCAATCTCCCACCTTGGCCTCCCAAAGTGCTGGGATTACAAGTGTGAGCCACTGTGCCTGGCCTCCAAATATTTCATTTAAAAATTTTTATGTTACATAAGAGTTGAAAGAATAATACAATGAAAACTTGCATATTCTTTATCTAGAGTCAGCAATTGTTAACATCTTGATGTATTTGTTATACTTTCTCTCTATGTATATATATAGTGTATATGTGTGTTGGTGCTTTGCGTATGGGTATACTTTTTTTGTTTTCTGAACTATATGAAGACAAGTTGCAGGCATTTTCCCCCTAAAATTTATCATCTATCTGTAAAATGACAATAGCTTTCTTTCAGTGTTGGAAAGTGGGCTGGGCATGATGGCTCATACCTATAATCTCAGCATTTTGAGAAGCCGAGGCAGGAGGACTGCTTGAGCCCAGAAGTTTGAGTTTGAGACCAGCACTGGAAAATGATTAATGTAATACAGTACACACACAAAACCTGACATGATGTCTTGAATATAGTAGGTGCTCAATAAAAGCTAGTGTTGATAGTATGGCATAGACTTGCTATGATTCAGCTTGCCCCATATAACATCTCATCTAACTTGGAAAACCACGAGTTGGGTAGATGTTATTCCTATTGTACGGGAAGAGAGAATTAGGGCTCAGTGAGGGGAAGTGACTTGCCCAAGGTCAAGCTGTCATGTCATGAAGCTGTGGTTGCAGCCCGAGTTTGTCTTATTCCTCAGCCGGTGCTTACTCTGCAGCCTCTGAGTAGACAGAACTTCTCTCACCTCGAGCTTGGGATGCAATCTCCATGCAGGGAAAATGGACCTAAACGGACTTTGGCTTGATTAGAAGAAGTTTATGGTTCACCTTGAATTTTACCATTCCATTGTAGCTAGAGGGGATTGTAAGTGGCACAGAAAAATGAAAGAAGTATTTGCTCCAGAAGTTTCTCTGAAACCCTTTCTATGTCGGTGAAAAGTGCTCATAAACATACACCACATTCTCGTGAAAATATTTGCACAGTCAGGGAGACAGAGCAAAGGGGCATTAGGCTGAGAATTAGAGCACCAGGTCGGTGCTGGTGGTTTGAACGTGAACCCGTGCTTTTCCTTCTCTTAGCCTCAGTTCTCTATTCTGTAAAATGGGGATGAGTAATCCTAACTTGTCTACCTGGACAGAGTGTTGAGAGAATCAAAACAAGTGACGGAGGCCACAGCACTTGGTAAACTCTGAGAAGCTGTGCTTGGGAGGGACAGTTCATAGACCTTGTGGGGTTAGGGGTGGTGGGAGTCTCCCTATAGCAGGTATGCGACTGAATCCTACTGTATCGACTTGTGAAATGTTCCCATTTATTTTCCCTAGGGAAGTGGGGGGGGGAATATGATTTTCGGCTTTGACCTCACACAGTACTTAGTAATCATGACCTCCCAAATGCACCTCTTTCAGTGTGAGAGCTTATGTCTTCCCCCACCCCCCCGAAGCTCAAGGAGGGCAGATGTGGCTTTGTTCACTGCTGTAACACCAGCACCTAAAACACTGTTAAGTACATAGTATATGCTCAACAAATACGTATGAAGTCAATTTATCAAATGACTAACTTTAACTCAGACTGAGAGACGCATGCATGGAGAGGGCAGGGAGGTTTTTTATACCCGCACCTACCGTGCTGAGCATGGTGCAAAGCCTACCAAATGACTGATGAATTCCATGTATCATTATTGTATCCCAACCTTAACATTAACCTCAAAATTTACAATGGGATTATATTTCATTTTCACCCCAATGATGTTCCCTTTAAGTAATCTAAACCAAACTTGTGTTGGTCAGCTTTGGTTAGGTTACGCTGTAGTAACAAATGCCAATAAAATATCAGTGGATTATAAAAACAAATATACTTTTTTTTTTGCAGGTTGTCAGGTCAGCTGAGGTTCTGATCCAATGTTTTCTCATTCTGAGGCTGAAAGTATAGCCCCTTACCTTGATCTTGTGGCAGAGGGAAAAAGAGACGTGGTCAAACCATTTTCTCAATCACACACACTCTGACATGATGGGATCCCCATAGCACCCTGTGTGCAAGAGCTGTGATTCCCATTTTGTAGATGAGGAAACAGAGACTTGAAGAAATGAAGGAATCTTGCAGCCTCTGTGAGATGCACTAAATCGCTTCTGCTTCTGTTCCACTTACAAAGCAAGTCCATGACCAAGCCCGATGTCAGTGGGGGTGGGGTGGATATTACTCAGGAAAGGGGTTCTGAAAATCACATGGCAGTAGGTGGGGCGCACAGTCCTCATACAGGTAGGGGGAGTACAGTTGACCACACTGGACTTCAAAATACTTTGGCCTATTTGAGGTCAAACTTTTGGCCTCTTTTGAGATTTTAGAATCCCAGAATTCCTGACTGGAAGAGGCCTTAGTATAAAGCTACCATTATTACAAACTTGGGCCTGAAATCCAGGAAATAGGAAGCACCTGATCATGGATTCCACGTTCCCCTGACCCTATCATGTTTAAATAAGAACCACGGGCTGGGCATGGTGGCACGTGCCTGTAGTCCCCGATCACTTGAGCGCAGGAGTTCGAGGCTGCAGTGAGCTGTGATGGTGCTGCTGCACTCTAGCCTGGGTGACAGAGGGAGGTCCTGCCTCTAAAAACAATCAAGAACTACCAAAGTCAACCTTGGTTTATGAATGGTACAGAACAGAGAATGAACGCGCCCCCGTGGTCAGAGCATCCTGCATCTCCCACTGTCCAGCACAGCTTTGTCCTTTGGCCCTGAGGGTACATCAGTAGCACACACTGTTGCTTTCCTCAAGGAGCTCACATAGAGACTGGGGGACAAGTGATGAAACCTACAATGACAGCATAACGTGATATGCTCAGGAAGCCTGGAAGCCCACAGAAGGGGATGGCCCCAGCCAAGACTTGGGGGTGAGAAAAGGCTTTTCCAAGGGAGTCTCAAAGGAACAGCCAAGGTTCAGATGCTCACAGAAGGATGGAATGCCTGGGGAATGGTCGGCAGTTCAAGGGCCTTCAGCGCCATGCGGAGTTTGAAATATGTGATGGGGAGCCACCGAGGAGTCAGGTGTTGCTTTCAGAAGCATTGTTCTGGCACTCATAGAATGGATGGACTGAGGAGTGTGGGGGGGGCACTGCTGGAAACCACCTTGGGGCCAGGGTTAGCGTTCTTCTGTGGGATCATGACACTGATGGCATCGTGCATTTGTGAACCTTTTCACCTTCTCAATCCTGTGTGCAAGAGCTGTGGTCCCTGTTTTGCAGAAGAGGAAACGGAGACTGGAAGAAATGAAGGAACGCGCCCAAGGGAACACATGGTAAATAAGCACCCACACTGAAATGTTCCTCCGGGTCTTCTGGACCGTGTACCGCCTCTTGTGTCCCGCCTACCTGATGCTCTTCCACTGGGTAGGTGACAGAGATGGCCATTGACCACCAAGCTGATTGCTTTTGATTAATAGACTAACCTGCCCACCCAGCCTTCTGATCTGCCATGTGTAGGGTGCTGTTTCACTAGGAAGGACCCTGGCACACAGGAAATGCTCAAAAAGTGTGCTGAGTGAAGGAAGGATTGGGGCTGGCCTATTGGGGTCGGGCTGCACCGAGCCCCAGGCATTAGGCCTCTTCTGTCATCCTGGCATATGGATTTAGGAGGGTGTCTGGTCAGAGTGAGGCCTCCATTTAAAAAAAAATTGTTATTTATTTTAATTTTAGAATTGTGGGGTACATGTGAGGATATGCTACATAAGTAAATTGTGTGCAGGTGAGTATGGGCTTCTAGCAAGCCCTCTCTCCCCCTTGTCGTAGACATGGTATCCAATAGGTGATTGTGTGCCCCATATCCCCCTCCACCTTCTCTCTTTTTGTAGTGCCCAGCATCAGTTATTCCCACCTTTATGCTCATGTGCCCGGTTTAGGACACGAGGTATTCAGTTTTTTGTTTCTGTGATAATTCACTTAGAATGGTGGTCTCTGGCTGCATCCATATTGCTGCACAGGACATCTGTTCTTCTTTATGGCTGCGTAGTATTCTGTCATGTTGATGTATCTTATTTTCTTTACCCAGTGCACTTTCAGTGGGTATCAGGCTTGGTTCCATGTTCTTACTATTGTGAATAGTAAGGTTTTAGTTTTAAAGGGTGCTGTTGTTTGTTGATTATTTTGTTATTAATAATTAAACATTTTTTTTTTTTTTGAGTTGGAGTCTTACTCTGTTGCCAAGGTTGGAATGCAGTGGCATGCATCTGGCCACGGCAGGCTCGACTTGCTGGGCTCAGGTGATCCTTCTGCCTCAGCCTTCCAGGTAGCCGGAACTACAGGCATGTGCTACCACACTCAGCTAATTCTTTGATTTATTGTAGAGACAAGGTCTCACCATGTTGCCCAGGCTGGTCTTGAACAGTGGGCTCAGGCAATCTTCTCTCCTCGGTCTCCCAAAGTGCTGGGATTATAGTCTTGAGCCACTGCACCTGCCCAATAATTAAACTTTTTCGTGTTAAGATAATTGCTGATTGATTCACACCACAGGTTCAAGTCCCCATTCCACTCTCTGCGAAATGGGAGATCTTGGGGGTGTTGCTTAAACTGTATGGCTTCTGTTCCCTCACCTGGGGAAACGGGGATATAAATGATGTCTGTGCCACCAGACTGTTTCCATCAGAGCGTCTGTCACCTATTGACTTGCATCATGACTGTCTAGCAGTACCTAATACATGTGGTTATTAGCCATGTCCCTGTCCACGCCATGGCCTGTGGTGCAGAGGCCCCATCCAGGGCATAGCACAGGCGAGGGCTGTGGGCTTGGACCTGAACTTTCTGGGTGGGAACCGGATTCTGCCACGTATCAGCAGGGAGACCGTGGCCTGTCTGAACTTTCATCCATCCAGCAGGTGACAGATCCTTCCTTTGAGGGTTGATGTGGAAGTGAAGAATGGGTGTGTGTTACATACCTCACAGGTTGTGGGAGCTGCACCAGTGAGTGAAGCCTGTTCACCTCCATCCCCCCACTGGAGCTGATTTCCCACCACTCCTTTTCCCCCTCAGCCCTGCCTGTACCCAGTGCTCATTCTCTGCTCTTTGCTGGTTAATTCCATAAGGTGTTAATGGCTAATGATGACTTTTGCTTTTTTTTTTTTTGAGTCAGGGTCTTGCTTTGTCACTCAGGCTGGAGTGCAGTGGTACTCTGCAGCCTCAGCCCCCTGGGCTTTGGTAACCCCTCTGCCTCAGCCTCCCGAGTAGCTGGGACGACAGGTGTATGCTGCCACAACTGGCTAATTTTGTGTTTTTTTTGTTTTTTTTTTTTTTGGTAGAGAAGAGGTCTCTCTATGTTGCCAAAGCTGGTCTCAAACTCCTAGGTTCACGCGATCCTCATGCCTCAGGTTCCCTAAGTGCTTGGATTATAGGCGTGAGCCACTGCACCCAGTGACTTTTGCATTTTAATAAAGGCTTTTCTCCAAAAGGAGGGCTAAGTTGTCATTTTTGGCACCAGAGTCACTGAGAGAGAGGTTCATTTGTGCATGGGGGAGGGCAGGAACCCTGAATAACTTTTGTGTGGGATCCCTACCTGCCCCAGCCATTACAGGCCCCTCTGCTGATCCACATCCCACATCCATGTCAAAGAAAGGCCAGTGCTGGGTTTACTCCTTCCTACTCTGCTGTGGTCCTTATTAGGCACTCAACCTCCACAGCTGTCCAAGGCCAACCTGCAGCAGGGCCCAGGTTGCATCTGGCTCTGGGGTCCCTCTTGTCTGCCCAACTCACCTCCGCCATTTCTCCACCTCCAGGAGAGAACTCCTGAGGCCCTAGAGACTGGCTATGGCTGCCAGAGACTACCCCACTGAAACTTGCTCCCAATCTCTCGGTTCTAGCAACTCTTTTCCTGCAGCCTCAGAACTTTCTGGAGTTCATCTGTCTAAAGAAAGAAGGGCAGGCTTTATCTCCCACCGAGTACTGTGCCCACTGGCCCAGCAGCTACATCAGGCTGTGCTGTGAATGGGCCTTAGCATTCCACCTCCCTCATATGTAGGGCTGGGAGCAGCTGACCTCACACAGGGGCGGCAGCAGAGTCCCACAGAGCAGCCAGGTGACACTGGGCACTTCTCGGGGGCCCTGACAGCATGGGCCTCCGGTCATTTGGCCTGGGTGGAGGCAAGAAGTTACTAGATTATGAGTGTTTCATAATTTCTAAAAGCCCAGTGTAAAAATCAGTTTTCTTATTTGTTATACAGTACAGTCACTTAGCATCTCCCCTGTAGAAGAACTATTGAAATAACAGCCCCAAATTACTAATAATATTTCTAATTATGCATTATTAACTACAGATACAACTACTGGCATATGCTACCTTATTATGCTTTCCAGAAGGCTGGAATGAACCTTTTATCAGAGGAGACCACAAAACTCTTGACTTCAGATTCTTTAAGAACTGAAGATGTGTGTCCTTCTGGACGCTTTTAGTGCTGGCCCCAAGGTTGGTCTAAAAGGCCTCAGAGGACTCCTAGCTTTCTGCCTGCATCCTTCACTTAGAATTGATATCAATTCTAAATAGAAAAACAGACCAGGTCGGGCTCAGTGGCTCAGCCTGTCATCCCAGCACTCTGGGAGGCTGAGGCGAGTGGATTGTCTAAGCCCGTGGATTCGAGACCAGCCCAGACAACTTGACGAGACCTCGTCTCTACAGTAAGTAAAAAAAAATGAGCTGGGCATGGTAGTGTGCGCCTGTAGTTCAAGCTGCTTGGAAGGCTGAGGTGGAAGGCTCGCCAGAGCCCAGCAGGCCGACGCTGGGGTGGCTGTGCTATTGCACTCCAGCCTGGGCAATGGAGTGAGACTCCAACTAAAAAACAAAACAAAACAAAACAAAACAACAACAACAAAAAAGACCCATTTTTTTTCATCAGGAATAATAATTTTGTAGGGCAATTTCCCTTCACAAAGAGTGTTATTAACCATGTTCAGATAACGATGATGATGCTCTTGAAGGCACTGAAGGCAGAATCCGTCATCCCCATGTTTACCATCTACAGCTGGCCTGTCCTCTCTCAGAGACTCGAATTAGATTTGAGTGATGTTGCTGTATGCCAGGCCTCTGCTAGGCTCTGTGGAAAATATGGAAATAAATAATGACAGTTCCTGCCTTTGGGGGGTTCACTGTCTTGTAAGGGACACAGGATGTATCCGGAAATGGTTATAACAGAATTAAAAAGCACTTTGGGAGCAGGGGCTGGCATAATGGGGGAGGCATGGATGGTTGATTATTTTTAATTAGAAGGTTTGGAAAAGTCTTTCTCGGAGAAGAAGCATTTGAGATGGGCCTTGGAGGATGCTAGAATCTCAGGAAGTGGACAGGGTGAGGTGAATGTGAAGGCAATTTTAAGAGAAGAAAGGTCCTAGCAAGGTGTAGACTCAAGGTTTATTTGATGAAGGGTAGGCCTTTGGGGTGGGCTGGTGGGCAGGATCTTTGGGAGCCTCCAGGAATAAGAAACAAAACAGACACTGTCCAGGCTATGAGGGTCCCGTGGGTGTGGAGTTAATCCACTCACCTATACCTCCCTCCCGTTGTCCCAGGTGTTGGGAATTCCAGAGAGATAATTCATAATTTCTTGCCCTCAAAGAGCTTACAGTTTATTGTGGCAGTTAAAAAAATTCAAGAATTATGAGGATATAATAGAATAAATCCTATGACGGCTATAAGGTCAGAGGAAGAAGCGATTATTCTGACCTGGGAAAGAGAATTAGGGAAAGCTGTACAGAAAAAAGGTTCCCTTTGGATCAAGTCTTGAAGGATGCTTGTGGTTCAATGTAGTTTTGCTTGAATTTAATCCAGAAGTTAATCCAGTGGGTCTCCACAGAGGGCAATTTTGCCTCCCTGGGAACATTTGGCAATGTCAGGAGACATATTTGGTTGTCACAACATGAGAGTGGAGAGGGGTGTTACTGGCATCTAGGGGGTAGAGAGTGGTGTTACTGGCATCTAGTGGGTAGAGGTCAGGGATGCTGCTACATCCTCAAGTGTACAGAACAGCCTCCATGACAAAGAAGGCTCTGGCCCAAAATGCCAGTAGTGCCAAGTCTGACATACCCTGTGTTGAGGAATGCATCAAACCACTCCAGACTGGGAACCAGGAGGTGGTTGAGTGGCCAAAAAGCTTCCTGTGACTTTGGGCAGGTCCCAGGTATCTCTGGTAGTCCTCGTGCTATGGACCAAATGTTTGTGTGCCTATCCCCATTCCTCCAGTTTATATGTTGAAGCCCCAATCCCCAGTGTAATGAATTTAAGAGGTGGGGCCTTTGGGAGCAATTAGAGTTAGTTTGGGCCATTAAGGTGGGATTATAATCCCATAATGGGATTATAAAAAGAGCAGTGGCTCATGTCTGTAATCCCAGCACTTTGGGAGGCCAAGGCAGAAGGATTGCTTGAGCCCAGAAGTTTGAGACCAGCCTGGGCAACATAACGAGACCTCACCTCTACAAAAAATAAAAAAATAGCTGGGTGTGGTGGTGCATGCCTGTAGTTCCAGCTACCCAGGGGGCTGAGATGGAAGGATTAGGAAGCCCAGGGAGGCTGGGGCAGAAGGATCATCTGAGCACAGGAGGTCAAGGCTATGGTGAGCTGTGAGCATGCCACTGCATCCCAAGCCTGGGCAACAAAGTGAGACCCCTACTCAAAGAGAGGAAGAGAGAAAAGAAAGGGGGAGAGGTAGATCTCTCTCTCTCTCTCTCTTTCACCACTTTGTGAGGATGCAGTAAGCAGGCATCCTTCTACAAACCAGGATGTGGGACCTCACCAGGAACTGAATCTGTTGGCACCTTGATCTTGGACTTCCCATCCTTCAGAACTGGGAGAAACAGATGTCTGTGGTTTCAGCCCACCAGCCTATGATATCCTGTTGTAGCAGCATAAATGGGCTGAGACACCTTGGATTCCTCGCTTTGGGAGAGTCTGAGAGAGTAGGTGTTTTTATGCCTTCATCATCTCTCTTGTATGTCATGAGAAGGTTGTTCAGCTCATGTTCCACTCACCCATTCTCTGGCAGGGCATGGTTTTTATCCATTTGCAGAGTTCTGGCCAATATATTTATAAAGTTTCTCGTGACAGTTTCCTAAGCCACTTTTGTTAAGGTATTTTGTCTATTTGTTGGGTATACTGGATTATTTATATTGCTGGCTTCCTACAGGACACAGGGGGAAAAAAGTGATACTATACAATACAGGGTCCCTCACTCGGACCCCACCCAGCCTCATTTTCTTCACTCTGTCACTCAGTCCTGGTCACACACAGAAGTCACTTTTATGGCTAAAGAGACCCTTCCCCTTGACTCAGTCTCTGACAGCCTCCCACCGTCCATTGGTTAATGCCCCATCCCCTTGGTCAGACTCCCCATATTCCACGATCTAACTTGGTGCCCACTCCATATCGTCCCATGCCTCCTTCCCTCAGACCGAGCCATTCATTTGCTTTAGCCACAGCAAAACCATCATTCTTCCCCAGATGAACACCCCAGAGGGCAGAGACTGTGCCTAACTGTTCTAAAAACCCAACTCAGGAAAGAGCCAGTCAATAAAATGACAGACTAATGAATGCATATTTTCAAGCTCATGGACAAGCCACGTGTCAAGGATGTTGATGATAAGAAGCCATTGGTGTCCATGAACAGAAACAGGAAAACATTTCCTTTGAGAGGCAAAAAAACTCTCTGTGTTGACAGACTCTAGAGGCCAAATTTGAGACAACATTCTAGAGAGATGAACTCTGATCTCCAGAGATGTTCAGCGCTCTGTGGTCACCTCCCCAGGATTCTGTTGGCTTTCCACTGTGGTTATGAGATGTCTGTGCAGCACTGAGCTTCACCCACACAGAGCTGCCCTGAAGAGCAAGAGTGGGTGTATTAGTTAGCTATGGTCATGATAACACTGTGTAATGAACTGACCCAAACTCAATGACTTGCCAAAAATGCAACACTGCATTTGTTTGTCTTTCTCAGCGGTCTACCTAGGGACCAGCCAGGACAGTTCTGCTTTAGGCTGAGGCTAGGCTGGGCTTGGCTCTGAGGCTTCAGGTCAGGTTTAGGTCATTTCCACAAGCATCCCAATTTTCTTGTACTCACCAGTCACCTGGCATGTTCATCTCATGGCCAACTAAGAGAGCAAGAGGTAAGTCAAAGCCTGGGAGAACATTGAAAGTCTCTATTGCGTGCCTGCTCACATTCTATTGGTCAAAACAAAGCATTTGACCATGTCTAAAGGCAGGGAACTGGGACGTGCACCTTGCCCTGAGGAGAGGAGTGCAAGGAATAAATACTCGCTGAACAATTATCTCATGTGTCACAGGGGTAGGAGGTGTTCTTCCATTTCTTTTATGTCTTTTTAAAATTTTTCGAGTCGGGGTCTCACTTTGTTGCCCAGCCTGGAGTGCAGTGGTATGATCACCGCTCACTGCACCCTTGACCTCCTGTGCTCAGGTGATCCTTCTGCCCCAGCCTCCCAAGAAGCTGGGACTACAGGTATATGCCACCCCACCTGGCTAATTTTTTAAATATTTTTTGTAAAGACAAGGTCTCACTATGTTGCCGAGGCTTGTCTCAAATTCCTGTGCTCAATGATCCATCTGTCTCAACCTCCCAAAGTTCTGGGATTACAAGCATGAGCCACCATTCCCGGTTCTTCCTTTTCTTTAAATCAAAGACAAAACCCTTGGCTGGAGTCCCCTGGTGATCCTCTTATGTCCCATCGACTAGAACTGAGTCTTGTGCCCACCCCGAACCCATCACTGCTGAGGGGGAATGGGGTCACTATGATTGATTGGACCAGTTGTCACTCACCCGTGGGCCAGGACCCTCTTTTCCTGAATGGAGTGGGGCCCCTGTCAACAAGGCATTGGGGGTAATGATTATCCAGCAGGCAACTAATAAAACCTACCCCCACCATGGACTCTGATCACACTTTTCCTCCCTGGGCCTAGAGTTGGATAAGAAAGTCTCTGTAGACTTCGCAGTTTGTGGGCTACATGCCCACACAAGGATTTCCAAATATGATTCACCCGTTCCCACCAGGTCAGCCAGCCAAGCATGCCCCTGCCTCAGACATTGGCTGTGGCAGGCAGCCCCCTCCCTGTGGGTGTGTTTGTCCCTGCAGACCCGTGGAGCAGCTACCATGGGAAGCACAGGTGTGACATCAGGTCTGCTGTACTTCCCTCTACTTGCCAAGGTCTCACTTCTAACAACAAGATCTGACAGCTCCTCTAAATTGGTAGGAAATTGGAAGACCTAGGAGCCTTGGATTATCCTACCCTGAGCCTACCTCACTGGATCATTCACTTGGGAATATTCTGGAGGATGGTAGATACTCTTGTGCAGTCTCCCTTGCAGGAATGATGATGAGAAGCAATGGACATCTGGATAAATGTGCATCAGCATCCAGCCCCCAGAGCTGCCCAGACATTCCTGAACACCTCTCTTTTTATCTGGTCCCTGGAGCCTCTGGGATCCTCCCATGAGAGCCTGGGCAGAGCACCTGAGGAAAGGTAGGAGCCCTAGGCTCCAACCCTAGCAAGGCCTCAACACTGCTGTGTGACTAGGTTTCATAGAGCCTGAAGCTTTTTTTATTTTGGGAGCCTTCTCTTAAATAAATATATATAAGGGAAGACCCACAAAGAACTGGAATTTATTTATTGAAAATTGTGTATTTATTCTTACATGTTTAAACTTCTACCACCTTCAAAGTACTCTCTGTTTGATGCAATACATCTATTAAGTCACTTTTTCCACTGCTTAAACCCGTTTTTAAACTCATCAATTTCGATGCCTTTTGTTGCTTTGGCAATTTTTTGTCTCACCTCTTCCACATCAACAAAACATTTCCCTTTGAGGACTTTTTTCATCAGGAAAACAAGCAAAAAGTTACTCGGGGTGAGATCAGGTGAATAGGGAGGTGGGGCACAGGGGTCATGCCATTTTTGGTCAAAATCTGCTGAAAGCTTAGTAAAGTATGTCAGGACAGGTTGTTTGTATAAGTCACCCATCAATGGGCAAACGTGTTGAAAGAATCTCTGGAAAAAAGTTCACTGAAGCCGAATAAAGCCTCTCACAACAATGCTAGCTGGTGCACTGATGCGGATGGGTTCCTAGAACACTTACCTAGTGAAGAAAACCTGTACTACAAGAGGCCTGCCCTCCAAAAAATAACTCCTGTTTTATGGGGGTCCCCTTCATTCATATATATATATACATATGTATATATATAATTGCTTAACTAGATAACAGGGCTGTGATAGTTCATTTTTGTGTTAACTTGGCTTAGCCACAGTGCCCGATAGTAGTCAAACGTGATTTGGGATCTTTCTATGAAGGTGTTTTTAAGATGAGAGTAGTATTTCAGCGGGTGGACTTTGAGTAATGTACATAGCCCTCTATAATGTGGGTGGGCCTCATCTTATCAGTTGAAGACATGAATAGAACAGACTGACCACTCACGAAGAAGAGGAAATTCTGCCAGCAGACAGCCTTCAGACTTGAACTGCAACTCTTCTTTGAGTCTCTAGCCTGCTGCCATACCCTGCAGATTTTATACTTACCAAGACTCTACAATCATGTGAACTAATTCCTCAAAGCAAATTCTCTCTCTCTCTCTCTTTCTCTGTCTCTCTCTCTCTCTCTCTCTCTGTCTCTCTGTCTCTGTATATAAGCACATCCTATAGGTTCTGTTTCTCTGGAGAACTCTGCCTAACACAAGGGCCTTAGACGGGCCCCACACAATAAGGGACCCTGATACATAAGGCTCATTAGCTTCACTGAAAAATCTTCCCTGGGAGCCAGGTCATCCCTCCTCACTCTGGCCCTCAGCTCTCTGTCCACAAGATGATGACAGGGTTGGCCCAGAAGTGTCCTGACTGTGGCGATGAGACCCCACACACAGACCAGCTGTAGTTCTCTGAGCTCTTCCCTCAGAGAATAAAGCGTCAATCTCTGGCCTTGTCTTTGGTTGTCCCCATGCCCACAACTCCTGTGCACTAAGTGAAGGTTACCTTTTCATAGAAGGAGCTTCTAGCGGGTGAAGAACCCAAGGCTGCCACAGACCTCGGGCCCAGCCATGTTTTCTCTTTCTCTGTCTGAGTCCTTATCAATTTGTTCCTTTCTGAGAGCTGTTGCCTGCAGTTTGTGGGACACAAAAAGCATATGGCAGTTCAGTGATTTTCAGCTGTAATAAAACACCCTTGCCAAGGCCTGACTGTTGTCTGCCTGTCACTACTAATGAGAATATACCTTCTCAAGAGGCATTCTGAGGTGGATGGAGCCCTCGCACGGAGCCAGAGATCTGGGTTCAGGTCTCAGGGGAGATGCTAACAGGCCATGTGACCTGGTCAGTACCTTCTCCCAGGTGGCCCTCAGCTGAGTACTTGGGCTTCACTGAATGATCTGAGATCTTTCCAGTTATAATGTCCATGGACAGACTTTGCAGTTTGCTCTCCTGGTCCCATGTGCTGTGTGACCTGGCCCTTCTGAGAAGACAGTGGGGATGGGGGAGATTTTGGGCACCGAATTTGGAACTCTTCTCATGTGGAGTGGATTCACCAAAAAGTCCCACATATGAGAAAACAAGCAAGCATATGAAAAAATGCACTGGTTTGAATTTGTTGTATACAAGCACCACTCCTGTGCTTTGTGTGTGTGTATGTGTGTGTGTGTGTATGCGTGCGAGCGCAGGAGTGTGGGGTGAGGAGGAAATGACCCTTGCTTGGTTTGGTGGTATTATGCAGGGGCCCCTTGGCCAGTCCTCTGCAAGCAGTCAGCTTACGGGATGCAGGAGAGGGTCATCAGGCCTTCCTCATCAGAGGCAGAATTCCTCCGTCTGGCTGGAGAGGAGACAGTGCATGAAAAATGGTGGCAAGGGGTCAGGAGGCGAAGGCAAGTGAGAAAACACTTTCATCTATTATCCCGGGGTCAATGGGCTCCCTCCCATCAGGGAACCTTGAGGCCCGATGAATGGCCCATTGCAGGAGGTGCAGCATTGTGTGGACCCGGAGCCCCACAGCACAATCCTCCAGCCTAGGACAATAGCGCCTAAGAAAGTGGTGGGTGGCTCGCCTCCCGGGAGCCTGCTTCTTCTTATCAAAGGGCTTTCCCTGGAACGCCCCAGCCTGCTCAGGAAGGAGGGAGAGCTGTTTGTCCAATAATGCGAAGGCATTTCAGACTTATTCCAAATTCCCCGTCATGGTGATTAGGTTGGCCCGTATTGAATTTCCTCCAGAACCAGTGTGGGTTTCTCAGCTGTTGCCTCTCCCTAAAAGCCACGCATATTCTTTGAGTTGAGTAATTTTGTGTTTGGCGAATGACACATTCCTGTTTAAAATAAAGTCCGAATCCTATGCTGAAAAGGAAACATGCATTCTCTCCGAAGATGCCTGGAAGTCCACATGTCCATTTAGGGGCCAGGACTGGGTTCTTGGCATCTCCTTATCCATAACCCATGGCTATGGATTTTTAAACATCCTGCAGATTAGCCGAGAATCTGATATCATGACTTCCTTGATCGAGTTAGGGCTGGTTTGCTTTGTGGGTTTATAGAAATTTGTCATCTAAATGGAGAGAACACAGTATCACACAGTATCCCTGCAGTATCTGATGCTTCCTGCTTTAGAAGTGGTGGGCAATGACCAGAGATGTGACTCTGTGGTGCTTTTGTCACCTCTGGCATGGATCCTAGAATCTCATATTCAAAAATGAGCATGCATGGCACCGAGCAAACCTCCAGGTTTCAGATCCAGAGTGGGTACTTACATAGAGACCCCTTGCCTGCAGTGCCTTTCCTGGTGAGCAAAAGGAATTGTGAACAGGCAGGGACTTTGTGAGAAAGGGTCGTTCTAGCCTAGGTCCTGTAAATGGCTCTCCTGAACTTTCAGCTGGCAATTGACTTAACAAGCTTGTTGAGTGGCAGGCCTTGCCTGCACAAGGAGTTGAAGGAACAAACAGAAATGGGACTTGATCCCTGTCCATATTAAGGATACATTAATACAAATTAATATCTGTGATTAGCATTATGAAAGAGCTACACATGAAGTACACCCTACATCATAAACACCATGAAGGAAGAATTACATTGAATTTATTTCTAGAGCACAGTAACTAGTCTATGGTAGAGACCTGGGTTAAATAGGGCCACCCCAAATCCATGTCTACCCAGAGCCTCAGAAAGTAACCTTATTTGGAAATAGGGTGCAATGAGTCAAGATAAGGTCACCCTGGATTAGGGTGGGTCGTAAATCCAATGATTGGTGTCCTTCTAAGAAGGCCATGTGAAGATGGGGACAGAAGATGGAGAGAAAAACAAAAAGCCTAGGACTGCTGCCCACCAGCAACTAGGAAGGGTGCATGGAACAGGTGCTTCCTTTTAGCCTCTAGAAGGTACAAACCCTCATGACACCTTGATTTCTAACTTCTGGCCTCCTGAACTGTGAGAGAATAAATTTCTGTTGTTTTAGGCTGTCAAGAGTTTGGTAATTTATTATGGCAATCTTAGGAAACTAACATGCATGATGCGTTGACAGTGAAATTTCGTTGGAATGAACGAATGAACGTTTGCACAGTTGGATGGAGTGGGAGCTATGTCAGGAGACAGTTATGGTGAGAAGTGGGATGGGGACCACAGGTGAAGGGGTACATGAGACAGAGAGGGCAAGGAAGCTTCAGCCTTGTGGGTGACTTATGCCAGGAATGAAGAGGCATGTGGGAGGGTGGGAACTGGGACAGGATGACTGCACAGAACAAGTCAGAAGAAGCTGGGGGCCACACTAAGGAGTTAAATTTGATCCTTGTCCTACCTTTCTGCTTCATCTCTATGAAATCAGTGATCTCTGTCATGTAGACATCATGTAGAACAGCCATAGGTTGATCAATTTTGGAGGGAAAAACAAAAAGATAAAGCTTCCCACTTCCCCATGATACAGTATTGCACAGAAAAATGAAACACAAACAGGGCCAGATGCCAGTAGTGTGATGTACAGGCACAATTTTAAAATTAAAAATAATGGTATATTTTAGAGTTATTTCTTGGTTACCTTTTCCATAAAATACAGAGCAGAAGAGAAAATTACTTTCTTTACTGAAGGAATTTCTGATGCCGCGGAAGTATTCTTGTGGTCTTTTCACCATCTCTCCTTCTGCTGTGCTGGGAACTCCTACATCAGGGACCTTCTCTGACTCAGCACTGTAGGGATGAACAATAGACACTAGCGGGGATTCAGTGAAGGGGCCAGGAGATAGAATCTGAGCTTCAGCATAGTGTAAGGGTAGGATGGAGAGAAAAAAGAGGTGAAGAGAATGTTTCAGCCACAGGAAATGACATGATCTAAGGCATGGAAATAGTTCATGTAAGATGTGTCCAGATAAAGAAAAGATGTGGCCGGTGACTGGACCTTATGGTCTGACGGGAGAGATGTCAAACACCCCAATGCATGCCTATGCCATGATTCTCCAATCAGTTACCCCCTAGAAGAAGCTGGCTCATGTGTCTTCAGATGCTTCTTCCATAAGGTCTGTCTAACAACCCCACTGATCAAGATGTCACCAGACCTTAGCCTCTAGAAGGTACAAACCCTCATGACACCTTGACTTCTAACTTCTGGCCTCCTGAACTGTGAGAGAATATATTTCTGTTGTTTTAGGCCGCCCATTCTGCAGGTATGCTTCCTGCTTCTTCATTTGCCTTAAGACCTCTCTTTCTCTGGGTCCTCAGAACAGTCAGGATGGTGCTAGGCCTGCTGAGCCCTGCTCATATGTATGGCCTTGGAAATGGAGATGCAGCAGGAAGGGCATCACTGGAGGTCAGGAGACCTGGAGGGTCAGGAGACCTGGGGTGCCAAGTGTCTTCTGCTGCAAATAAAACCGTTTCAAGACTTGGCTGAAAAAGGCTACTCATTTTATTACTATTTCTCACATTCCTGGGAGCTGACTGGGCTCAGCTCTGGGTCTAATATGGAAACAGTCAGTGGTGACAGGGACTGGAATCACTTGAAGTTTCTCTCGGTCACTTACTTGGTGCCTGAGCTGGAAGCACTCAAACATCTGAGGCCAAAACAGCTGGGACCATGCCATGTTCTCAGGCACTTTGTGACATCATCTCTGAGTCAAGTCCATAGTTACTAGTTAATCTTCCAGCAAAGCTCAGAGGATGAGTTATCTTGAAGCTAAGGAAGTTGAATCTTCAGAGCTTATCATTTGCATGTCTAAGACATTTCTTAACAACATGAACACCAGGCTTCATTCTTTCTTGTCATTTTTCTTGCACAGGCTGTTAGATGATTGTACCAGAAATTTGGCTATAAGCATGCCACGCCCCAGTTTGCTGGAAGTACCATGGCATTTCCTACAAAGCTTAGAAACTCAATGCCTTTGGGCTGGCAAGTCAACATAAGTAAAGGGGTGAAGTGGCCACAGTAGGACAACAGTAAGAGGTGGGGTCTTCATTTAACTAGAGGCTACCTTAAATACATTCACTTTCACTTTTTAAAAACACATAGATACTAGACAATTTGTGGATCAAATTCAGACCGCAGGAGGTGGTGAGTTTCTGGCCTTGACTTAGAAAGAAAAAAGCCAACGCTTCACCTTGGTATCCAAGATCCACCACCCATAGTTGCCCTCCCAGTCTGATTCCCCATGACCACCTGACATCCTATACTCCAGGGCTCATTTAAATAAGCTAGGCAGACAGGGTTATTGCTTTCTTCCTTCTGGGTCCCAGTTTCACCTTTTTTCCGTTGGACCACTTTCTCCAGGCAACAGAAGCTCATGTGGCCATTGTAGCCCAGCTCAAAACTCATCTTCTAGAAACTTCTCTGAACTCCCGGATCATTATGGTTAATCTGCATAACTAATTCATCATGGAGCTTCAGAGGCATCATGTTCACTGGTTCTTGACGTGTTGAGAAAATGTTTTTGCTTTGTTTCCTTACCCTTTTCTTCTCTCCATAACTAGAGTGGAAGCTCCCTGAGGACAGGGGTTGAGTTTTAATAAATCTTCACTCCCCAACACTCCTAAGGTCCTACCAAAAAGCTTGGTTCACAATGGATGTTCAATACGCCTCATGATGTGATTGATTTTATTTGGGTGAGTAATTTATATGTTTCTTTTCCAGCTTCATTGTGAATGTAGTATAAAAGTGGTTGAACATTGTTTTATCAGCTGCTTTCTCTTAGAGGGGCTAGTTAAGTCAAGCAATGGGAGTGGAGAAGGAAGGGACAGCAAGGAAATCTGTAGCTGGTTGTGACCAATTTGTTGAATTAGACTTTGGGTGTGAAGTTATCTTGCTTATATCAAGGACAACCTTGACATTGCTTTTGTGGTCCTGACGCTTGGTCTGCAGAGCCCTTTAGTGCTGGGTGTGTACATTTGACTTTGCTCCTTCTCTGGTTATGTGTATGTCTTTTTCCTGCCCCCTGGGTCCTGAGGTAGGGCCTGTGTCTTCTCTGCTGATGGCATGCTCATAATTTCTTACCTAGGGCTGAATACCTGGTAGATGTCCAGAGTCTACTGATTTGTTGATTTGTTTTAAGAGCAGGAAAATTTGGGTCCATATTAATTAGCTTCTGGAAGAGATTCAGATTGTCCCAGGTCCATCAATTTCTGGAAAGTCTTTTGACTTGGGTCATTGAGTGAACAGTGGGACTTTGATTAAAATGAGAGAGATTGGAGAAAGAACAGGCTTGGTGATGCAGAAGACAATAAGGAATTTTTGGTTAGGAACAGGTTTAGTTTGAGATGACTATTAACAGTCCAAGGGGAGATGTCAGGTGGGTTGTTGGTATATAAACCAAAAGCTTAGGACAAAGAAATCAGGACTCTCTGGCAGGAAAAGGCAATTTGCTTTGCAATATTCATTTTTCCATTTTCTTATTAATGAGCACTCTACCCAGATTATAGATTGCATCTCTCAGTCTCTTATGTAGCTAGGTGTGGCTGTGTATTGGTCAATGAAACATACTCAGAGGGAATATAGTGGTGGCTCCCTATCTTTCCTCTTCTTCCATACTAATGTTTGGAATCTGGCTGTGATGAGTGGTGCTCTGGCAGTCTCTTTTGGATCAGGAGGATAAGGATTGTACAGGAGCAAAAGAAACATTTTTCTCTCACCCATTGCAAGGGTCATGGCAAAAGACATATGAACAAGAAAAGCATAACAAATTTATTTAACTAACATTTTACATCACAGGAAGACCCAGGGGAAACTGGATATTTTTATACTAAGTCTGATGAAAGAAGTGGATAGTTGTAGACAAACATGATTGGACAAAAACTGGGGTGAACTGCATCAAGGCTTGTGTTTTCAGGTCTTTCCTATGTTTCTGTATGTTATTCCTTCCCTTTGGGTGTGGAGCAGAACCCTCTAGAATGAGGGTCTTATACCTTATTTTTAGGGGAGATCGGTTAATTTCTTTATGATTATGCTTCAGGAGAGAAAGGTGAGAGAAACGCAGATGATCTTCTTGCCTCTATGGTTTTCTCAGTTGTCAAAGTGCCAAGTTTGGGGGTACTGAGTTTTGAACCAGAATCTATCTATCACAGAAACGGTGAAGGTGGAGATGTAGAAAGTCTACCTACTTCATAACTATGCTGCCTTGGAGCCAGCTCCAGATGTCTATATCTGGACTTCTCTTATATGGGAGAAAAGTAAACATTTATATTTTCTTTTCTTTTCTTTTTTTTTTTTTTTGAGTCGGAGTCTCACTCTGTCGCCCAGACTGGAGTGCAGTGGCCGCTCCCGGCCACCGCAGCCTTGACCTGCTGGGCTCTGGCGATCCTTCCGCCTCAGCCTTCCAAGTAGCTGGAACTACAGGCATGCGCTACCATACCCGGCTAATTTTTTTTTGATTTATTGTAGAGATGAGGTCTTGCTTGCCCAGGCGGGTCACTCACCTCAGCCTCCCAAAGGCGCGGGATTACAGGCTGAGCCACCGAGCCCGGCCTTTTTTTTAATTTTTTAAGTTGAGATCTCACTCTGTGGTTGTCCATGCTGGAGTGCAGTGGCACAATTATGGCTCACCATAGCAACAACCTCCTGGGCTCACGTGATCCTTCTGGCTCAGCTTCCCAAGTAGCTAAGACTGCAGGCATGAGCATCCATGGCCAGCTAATTCTTTAATTTTATATAGAAATGAAGTCTTGCTATATTGCCCAGGGTTGTCTTTAACTCCTGGCCTCAAACAATCCTCCTGCCTTAACCTCTCAAAGTGCTGAGATTATAGGAGTGAGCCACCACACCAGGCCTATTTTCAACAATAAAACATATGATGCTTTGTGTTCGAGTGATAAATGGAGGTTTTTCAAGATAGAGTATTTAAGAAAGCCACTTGGAAAAATTATGAACAGTATCAATGTCATTAAGTGTTTACACCTTATTTGTGTTTTCAAAACTAGATACATCTTCCTTTCCAACAGCCTGTTAGCTTTTTATTGTTATTGCCCTACTTGTCTCCTCAAACTATTGAAAAAACATACTCCCGGTGGGCCCATTAATTATGTTCAAAAAGTCTTATTCTTTCAATCCTGAATTTATATAAGGTGATACAGTGTTCCTTACCAACAGTTCTCTGTGAATTAAGATGTGTATTGATTGATATGCAGGTGCAATTCGTTTTATTTGTGCAGCAACATATTCTGTTGCTGTGCGCATAGTTGAAAATTTGTCAGTATTGAGCTGTCAATATCTGACTTGCAGAGTAATTATTATGCACCAAATCATATCACATCCCTTGGTGCAGCTTTTCGGAGCTAAACAGGGCAAATTATCAACGAGTCCATTTCCCTCATGTGTTTCTCAAATGTACTAGGACCCAATGCATGCTCTTCATGTTAGTGACATTTGTAGAACTGTAAAGCAAAATATCTGCTAGCACACAAATACAGCAACAATTGCTCTTCTAAAGTACACACCATTGATAGATATTATGCAAAACACACTGGTGTATCTTGTTTGCAGTTCATTTGCTTTCTTTGCAACACACACGTATTTTGAAATAACTTTGCTGATTATAAACTTCTTAGCAATAGTATGTCTTATACCTGTTTGTGCTATGAGGCGTTATGACTTTGAATGCTGCCTCTGTTTTAGTTTCTTCTTGACTTTTGGCAAGCAAACTCAATCAATTCTATGAATGAAGTCATTTGGTCTTCATTCTGGAAAAACTCAATTGGTTTACCAGATAGGCCCCTGTGCTTTTTTGAAAAGGATGTAAATGCTTTTAAGATATGCTTTCAACAGAAAATATATTGAAATGAATCAATCACGAATTCAGTAAAATTTAATTTTCTTATACTCATGATTACGTAGCTTATTCTCATTTTATCCTCCTGTATTTATGTAAGTGATTACACTTGCAGACGCCCTTGTCTTGCAAGTAAAGGGCCATATCAGACGATATCTCTGAGTTTGGCTCATTATTTTATGACTTTCCTGGTTTTAGTAATCTGTGATTATTTTTGCCAGTGATCCATTTTTTCTGAATTTACAATGTTATAGAATAATAACTGCAAACCAAAACAGATAAATGCTGAAACAATTTATTATCTGAGATGGCTCTAAACCTGAACGTTGGATAAAACATGTTGACTGTTTCCTTTATTGCTGAAACAATTGGTGATTATTAAGAACATAATGGAATTTCGAACCCTATTAATTCTTTAGATCTTAAGTCTCATCTTTCTGAAGGGCTTTCCCCCCAGCACCTTATTTATTCTCTTCTTCCCAACTCTCAGACTCTATCTATCTACAGTCTAACTTTCTACATATAGATTTATTTATTTATTATTTGCTTATAGATGACCTTCCCAATAGGAAAAGATTTTCATGGCACAGGTTGGTAATATACTAATATGTGTGCTCAGGGTGGGCATTGGCATGTCCTCCAATGTTGACAGTAGAGACCCTTACATAGCAAGGACAGGAGTCTCCTATGAATGTGAAGAGTTCCATGGAGATCAGTATATGGCAGAAACAAGGGTGGGAAGAGGTTAGCTTAGTCAAATAGAGAGGAAGCATGATGTTGTGAAAATAATTGGATTTAGAGGTTCAAATTCCCACTCCACTTTAAAAACTAGGTAAGTTACTTAACCTGTTTGAAACTTACTTTCTTGGGGTGTTGTGTTGTAAAACCACTACTTCACAGACTTGATTTAAGAATTATGGAAATGAAACAAGATCCTGTGACAATGCCTGTCATATTATTATCTGCTCATAATAAACACATAAATGAAGGTGCAGTCTACCTTTTTAAACAAGAGTGAAAAAGCAATGATCTGAAAATGTTGGTGGGAACTTGGGACTGTTGTGACTTTTGAAATACAGAGAGAAGAAAAACAGCCTCTATTTCAGAAGAAGAAAGACCATGAAGTTGTAGTGGAGAGTTTGTAGCCAAATACAAACAAATGAATGGAGGTTCCATTGGATTTGCTGGAATTAATTTTTAAAGGGGGTAAATAAAGGGAGGATGAGGAGAAGAAGAGATTGAGATGGATTTTGGTAAAACTTTTCTGGTCCAAAGGGGCTTAGTCTTGGATGAGCCTGAGTTGTAGAATTAGGGAAGCGGCACTTAGGGCAGGCAGTAGATATCTATGCTCTGCATCAAAATTCCATTAAAATTTAGGAACACATTTTTTTTGGTTTTTCTTCTGCAGAGTTTTAATATCAGTTGTACATGAAGGGCTTAGAGTTTACTTGGTTAATTCAGGTTTGGATTTCAGTTCGTGGTCTCTACTGACTTCTGAGGAGCAGGACAGATGGGAGCTGAGAAGTCTCTTAATCTAGGCTTTCAGAGAGATGAATATGGTGACTGAATCATTTACACTTAAATTCTTTCTATTAGAATGAAGTGGGAGCTAGTCAGTATAAGGTAAGCAATAGAAGAAGTTGAAAGACCATGAGCTGTGCATTCAGATAAAACTGGGTGTGAAGTCCAGTTTTTCCTGTGGTGTAAATTTGGGGAAATAGCTTAGACTTCAAGAGACTCCCTTTTCTTATTTGCAAAATGGGAGGATTATAGCAACCTTTCTAGGTGTTTGTGAGCATTAAGTTAGATAACAGGAGCATGCTGCTTATTAGACTGCAGATGGTGAACAAAGGTGCATATCTTTTGGTGCATTTACAATTTGTCTGTCACAATTTTGAAAAATGGTATATCTTAAATTATTTCAGTAGTCAACAAATACGTATTGAGCATCTGCTATGTGTAGGCTATGCTAATGGTTGCTGGGAATATTATTTGAAGAAGGTAGACATAGCCACTTCCCTCTTAGAGTTTATAGACTAGCGTATATTATGATCCAAATTTTAGTAATTAAAACCATCAGGCATGGGTGTAAGTTTTACTGCTGTGCAATCAAGCCCATACTTTATCAGGACACTTCTGCTTAATGCTAATCTAATTTGCACTCAAATCTGACCTCTAATGAAAGAGCTGTTCTTTAGTGGTAATGTGTTGATTTCTAGAGCACTGAGGAGAGAGTTCTCCATCTGTCGCCTCTTCTTGGTTCCATTGCTGTTTTAGTCTTTACATCGAGTCATTTATAATGAGATGAAAACATTAATGATGATCATTTTAATCAAATGAATAATGTTAGCTTTTATTTTATCTTATTCCTTAGAAATAATATGCTGCCTTGTGACCCATTGTTGTCAGGATTGTGAATTTGAGTTTCACATTCAAAAGTATAAGAAGCCACATCTATCTGCCTCTGAAGCTAACAGAAGGAGTAAAAAGATTTTTCTTTTTTTAAGATAAACTTGACTTCCAAGTATAACAATAGGGAAAAATCCATGCTAAATTTTTCTAATCACTTCATATTATTTTATGGTAAAGGCAGAAGAAATGTATGCAACGAGATGGATTCACTGTCTTTATATGTTCAAGACAGAAATTGTAAGATAAATATCTATCCCCAGGCAAAGTGATCTTTGATCACTGCAGCAGTACATCACAAGAGGATCTCAGATCTCTCAGAATCTACACGCTCATGTAGATCACGCCAAAGTTTTCCACAGAACACTGTTTCTACATACACTGGCCTTGCAGAAGCAGCACTGCCCTTCCCCCGTTGTCTCCACTCCATGCTTCTTCCTCCCTTGGGAAGATGCGTGCTTGCTCCATTTGCGCTCAGCACCAGTGTTGCCATGGAGACGCGCCTCCTTCTCCTCCCCCTCCCCAGTTACCAAGTGCAGCTTCTGGATTCGGTGCCAAGACCTCTTCTGTATAACCTCAATATTCTTTCAATGTTTAGACAAATCTGCTGGAAAATGTTGTTTACATATTTTTTTTTCACAGTGCTATAGCTGCGTGTTTTGTGAAACCCACTTCCCGTGGTTCTACCAGTGTTCTGAGAGAGATTCCTTTTCTCCTTTTTCCATAGCTTAAAAAGTATTTTATTATTTGCCCTGATTTCTCATAGGGCATAACAGGTAACTCAAGATCACAGAGATTCCATCCTGCAAGCAGTTTCATACGTCCTGAATTAAATACTTTTTGTGGCTGATTTCTGTACTTCTGTAGATGATTTTCTGTTTTACAAAAATCGTGGCATTAACGCCTGCTTATAAAGAAATCTTAAACAGTCATCTAAATTAGCTCCCACATCTTTGCAGTTCGTTAAAGTACATCTGTGGACCTTAAGTTATTACAGTCATTATTATTTGAACATTTAGATAATATATTGGCATCCTTGATTATGTGGATGTATAGTTAGATGTCTTAGGTAGTAAATTTTAGGCAGACTTGTAAAGTATTGTTTGTAGTTTGATTAGTCATTCTAAAACACATGTATGCTGGCACAAAAAGTTATGTTGGTGAAATAACTGTCCCTTCCCTCACCTTTAAAATGTCAATTTTGTATATACATTTCTCAAACATTAAAAAGTAGGCTTAGCTAAGTATTTATTTTTTAACATTTTAATTATAAATGAATCATAGAAGCCAGGCCAGCTGTCCCACTATGCCAATACTACTGCCAAATTTTTCATTGCAAACATTTACATTTAAAAAATTTTAAAGATATGTCTTCTGACAATTTGGAAAAACTACCACTGATAAACAGAAGAGGGAGCAATATTTCTTCCTTTTTTTTGGACGTGGAATGAGGTGTTGTTTTTTTAAAATTACTATTTTACTTTTCCCCCCCAAATGTAAACCCCTTCTGTTATAATCGTTATAATCTCTGCTGTTGATTTTCTTTTCCTTTCTTTCTATTTTTTTTTATGGGAGGAGGGGGTGTCTAGTGGTGGCCAAAGTCGGACCACCCATTCTGATCAAGGAAACAAAGGTTAAATTCTTTCTGGCTTGCTACTTTCTCTTAGGATATAGTCAAATATTAGTAATCTTTGTCTTCTACTGTATATTTTTACTTGCAACAATACTTAAAAAAAAATCTACTGCAACACTTCACAAAGAAGCCCCAGCATTGTGTCATCAAAATGGAGTGAATGTGTGCATTCCCTGGCCTGCGCTGGGAGCGACTCCCTCCCTGCTGTTCTCACTCTGAGCTGAGTAGGAACCCTGCACATCTGAATAACAGAGTCTTTTCTGCCTGGTGCAATCCTGGATTGTTACACTCTAGAGGCCAGCCATGCTGTCACCGGCACAAATTGATTTAACCATCAATTGCTGTGGTCATTAAAGCTGTTAAAAGTCCCCGCCAAACTGATGAATTGCAACTGAATGTGAAATGAGTCTCCAAGTCCGTTTCCCACCGTCTCATATCAAAGGCTATTGTATCCCTGTAAAGTAGAGGGTCGGGGTTCAGGCTGGGGTTCAACAATGGGCTCTGTCAAAGGATAGAGCTCCATTCACTCTGGCACTCCCAATTACAGTGTGCTTTCCTATACCTTATTGTATAAAATTTGCATCCGACTAATACATTGAATTATTGGCATACCTTGGGTGTCAAAGGAGTCATTGAATGGTTTGTCCTTAAAATACATGGAATTCTAAGCATCTGGTGGCTACTGGGTTGTGACAATGAAATGATTCCCTGCTTTTTTTATTGTTTGCAAAGAACTAATTTTCTTTCAGCTCAGATTTAACACTTTCACATACTGTGCACAACTTCCACGTTCACAGCCATGAGCCCATTTCAAAATTTTTTTCGGGGAAGGGGTAGGGGAGAAATGGTACTGCCCTTGCCTAACAATGATAAAATTACAATTTTGAAATAATTTACTATAATCTCTTTGGGGGCCAAAGTTGGAACTACAGTTCAATTACTTTCAGATTTCAATGCCCAGAAGAACTTTAATTAATTTTTTTAGGAAAAAAATAAAGGTTAGATTTTCATGGTTAAGCCAGTCAGAGGACTATGAATCAATTGAACAATGAACACCTATATGTGGCTACTAATGACTATTTAGTTAATATTAATAACTAAGTATGTGGAGAGGAACCAGCATCGGCATCAAATTCTTCAAGCTCTGATACTGCAATATTAGCAGGGAGTTTCAGATTTTGAGCTTTGCAGCAATATTAATATGCTCCCGTTAGGGATACAATTTTTATTTTTCCTATCAGATACTCATCTGAAGAGTACTTTCATTTTAAGTTTTCTGTTAAGTATGTCAAATAATTTCATTTCTCCATGCAATATGCATAAGTTCACCTGTTCTCCTGACGGTATATATATTTTTAATGTTTAGTTTAACTTCATTCCAAAGTTTTTAGTTGCCTGTTTTTCTATTTTTCTCTTCCCACACTTCGCTGTGGTGTGATTTCAGCTTCTAACATTTCCCACGGCGTATAGGGAAAGCTCTGTAGGAGAAATGTAACTTTGGAGATGGAAGGAAGAACGATCCACGTCCATACCCGACCACCCCACATGCCCTGCTTATTTTCTTTCCCTAGCTCATCTTGCCGTGAAGTGCTGTCAACAGGGCTGAGAAGAACAGATGTGCAAAACAATTTAAATCTGATTGAATATTGTAATGGGGGTTGCATGAATAGAAATGATAGAAGAAAGTGAGCACAGCCAGTAACACTGAAGAGTTCTAGAGAAGAGGGAGGAAGGGGGAACATTTTGCTTAAAGATTCTCGGGGTAGCTCAGGGGTGCTGACCATTCAGATGCATTCATAATGAGCTGGCAGACAAATCCAGGTTGTGTTTGCCTAGACTCTATTTACCATAGGCTTTGCGTCTCCAGTAACTGTGTGTGAAAATCCATTAGTAAGAATTGTTACATTTTTGCCCAAGTTTCCAAATGACCCTTGAAGAAGGTCATTGTATTCTTGTCTTTAAGAGATCTATTCTTCAAATATGGGGTGGGGAATATGGAGAACAAGCTCTCTGGGTAAAAAAGAAACAAAACAAAACAAAAGACTGACCCCAAACTGCTTAAGCATTATAAACCAAATAGAACATCTATGTTTCATGACCTAAAGAACTATAATATGTTTTAGATGAAATTTAATATGGAAATCAATTCTTTTTATATGAAAATCAAATCTTCACTTACAGGACAACATTAGAAATGTTATACTCATTTGTGAGATGAAATGTAGAATAATATAATCTCCCAAATTCTCTTAAAGATCTTTTACTTCTAGCTTTGTATGCTGGATCAACAGTTTAGAATTGCTTATAACATTAATGTGGTGGTAAAATTTCTACATTCATCATGTTACTAATTTATATCCCAATTAAAAGTTCTCTAGCTGAGTTGACATGAGAAAGTCTTACTTTAGTGTTAAATAATTAACTTTAGGTTGTCTAGTATAGGTACTTTTGCAGATAGAAGTATACATTGGAATATATAATCTCATTGAAAATAGACTTGCAGAAATAGCATGGCACAAGAGATTTGTGAAGCCTATAATCAGTTTAAATTTTTTAACTTAAATTTAATAATCATATTTTACTTGTATATGTATTTTTATTTTTATTTTTATTTTATTTTTTTATTTTTTATTTTTTTTGTATATGTATTTTTAAACAGTTTAAGAGGACTTTGATGGCAATTTTATCATCATTTCCTTCCACTAGACTCAGGAGACCAAGAAGCCTGTCTGCTTTGCTTAAGAATACTGTAAGGCAGTACATGTAATAGATATTTGATAAATCTGTGTAGAGTGAATGAATACAGTCTCACAATACTACTGTAAGATAGGACAAAGATTTATGCCCATCTTACAGCTGGGAAAATTGAGAGTTATAATTTTGGTTAACTTCCTGACATCACATTACGGATAAACTTTAGATTAGAACTTTGATCTTTTGTGTGGAAGAGTCATTCATTATACAATGGCATTTCCATAATAATTTAAGGTTGAAGACATAAAAGAGATAATCTTTAATCTTTTTGCACAAAAATAATGATCTCTTTTCATGGAAGACATAGACTTTCATTCTCAAATTAGAGAACATTATATCTTTCATTGTGCTTGAACACGTTTTCTCACAGACCAGAATTCATACTATTTTGTGTGCTATTTTATTGAAAATACTATATTGCATATTCCTAAATTTTAATGTCTTTGTTTTAAATTCTGTTTAAAAATTATTTCTCTTTTGTCCAGCCTAAGAATTTCAATGTTAAAAGTTCATCAGCTTGTTTCATTTTCATTTACTTTAAAGTATTTTTTCAATTTGTTTTGAGATTTCTTCTTTGACCCATCTGTCATTTAGAAGTGTGTTGCTTACTCTCCAAGCACTTTGGGATTTCCCACCTGTCCTTTTTTTAAAAAAAATTGATTTCTAATTTAATTCTGTTGTAGTCTAAGAATGAAAATTGTATGATTTCTATTCTTTTAAATTTGTTAAGGTGTGTTATATGGGCCAGAATGTAGTCTGTCTTGGTTTATGTTCTATGTGAGCTCAAGAAGAATGTGTATCCTGCTGTTATTGATAAAGTAGTATATAGCTGTCAATTACATCCAATTGATTGTGCTATTTATTTCAACTATATATTTACTGATTTTCAGCCTATTGGGTCTGTTCAATTCTGCCAAAGGAATGTTAAAATCTCTAACTGTACTAGTAGATCTAGCTATTCCTCCTTGCAGTTCTATCAGTTTTTGCCTCATGTGTTTTGACACTCTATTTCTAGGTGCATATATGTTAAGAATTGTTATGTCTTCTTGGAGAATGGACCATTTATCATTATGTAATGCATATGTTTATCTCTGATAACTTTCCTTGGTTATCTATCTGAAATAAATATAGCTAGTTCTACTTTCTTTTGATTCATATTAGCATGGTTCATTAGCATGGAACTTTCTTCATCCCTTTATTTTTAATCTACATGTGTCTTTATATTTAAAGATTTCTTTTAGATAACATATAGTTGGATCTTGTTTCTTGTTCTATTCTGATAGTTTGTGTTTTTATTGATGCATGTAGACATTGACATCTAAAGTCATTATTGGTATAGTTGAATTAATAGCTACCATATTTGTTAATATTTTCTATTTGTTGTTCTTGTTTTTTATTCCATTCCTCTTTTTGGTGTGTGTGAGTGTGTATGTGTGTACTTTGGGTGTTTTTTGAGTTGGAATGTCACCTCATTCTGTCATCCAGGTGGGAGTGCAGTGGCATGATCATGGCTCATGTGTCCTTGACCTCCTAGGCTCAAAAGTGATTCTCCTGCCTCAGTCTTCCAAGTAGCTGGGACTATGGGTGCATACCACCATGCTCAGCTAATTTTTTAATTTCTTTTTTTTTTTTTTTGGTGTAGATGAGGTCTTGCTACATTGTCCATGCTGATCTCGATCACCTGAGGTCAAGCAGTCCTTCTGCTTCAGCCTTCTGAGTACCTGGGACTGTGGCATGAGCCACTGTGCCCAGCCTGCTGTGGTTTTAATTACACGTTGTATATGATTCTGTTTTCTCTCCTCTCTTAGCAGATCATGTATGTTTTATAACTTTTTTTGTGGTTGCCCTAGAGTTTTCAAAATATATTTACAACGAATTCAAGTCGACGTTCATACTACTTCATAGCTAGTATAAGTACTTTATAAAAACACAATGATTCTAATTTCTTCCTCTTATCCCTTGCATTACTGCTATCATTTATTTTATTTATATACACACACACAAGAATATATAATTGAATACATTGTTGCTTTTATTATTTTGAACAAACTATGATCTGTTAGATCAATTAACAATAAGAAAAGTCAAAGTTTTTATTTTACCTTTACTTAATCTTTCTCTAATGCTTTTCCTTTATTTAGAGCCAAGTTTCTGACATATATTATTTTTCTTCTCCTTAAAGAACTTCTTTTAACATTTGATGCAAAGCAGTTCTTTTAGCAACAAATTTCCATAATTTTTGATTGTCTGAGAAAGTTTTATTTCTCCTCCAGTTTTCTATTTTAGTAGATTTTCACTATATCTTATACTGAGACCATACTCAAACTTCCCCAACTGATCCCAAAATATTCTTTATATTGCATTTGGTCATATTTTTAAAAAATCTCTTTTGGTCAAGTACAGCTTCTCTTTTATAACATATTTATTGTAGAGACCTAGCCAGTTTCCTTGAATAGTATTTTGCTTTCTAGATATATCTGATGGTGTCTCCACTTTCCTCCTTCATTCC
This sequence comes from Tarsius wallacei, assembly GCA_963574415.1. Lineage (NCBI taxonomy): Eukaryota > Metazoa > Chordata > Mammalia > Primates > Tarsiidae > Tarsius > Tarsius wallacei. Next base: position 48,732 of record CAUYQG010047779.1, read on the forward strand.
TTTCTTTCTTTTTCTTTTATTTCCCCTCTTCCTTTTCCCCCCGTCTCCTCTTTCTTCTTTCTTCTTCTTCTTCTTCTTTTTTTTTTTTTTTGGTAATTATATTTCTCTATTCTTGCTATATTCTGAAAACAGGAATCAGCCTTGGAAAGCTTGATGGAATCAAGCTAAACATCTTTGGCTAGAGTACAACATAAGTGATTTTATGGATTTCTTGTTCAATCACATCAAAAGCCACATTCTAGTTCATGGATTCACCAATAGTAATGCACTGACAAGCCACTGGATCTGGATGATGATGGTCTGATCCTTCTATTACGCAGGTATGGCTTTTCCTGAGGGACTAGAACGTAACCTGTGTCAAGTCTGGTTTCTCACTGACATTCACCTAATGGTTTTAACAGGACTTGCTAACACTTAACTGGATCAATAATTCCATTAGGGTTTGGGAAATGATGTTTTCAGAATTCTGTAATTCCTTCTACATTTATTAGCTTAAGTGTTCTGTAAATTAGAGAAATCCCTCACCATTTGTTACGTACAAAGGATAGATACATGCTCAATTTCCTCCTTTTAATTACTAATCTTCAAAGTAAATGTAGTTTAAGAGCTATTGCTAATGGTGACATGAAATTTTTCTGCCTTTCTTCTTTTGATAATTGCTATTAACTCACGAATTTTCATTAATTCGCATTATTTGTATCCACTAAAATCTGTATTTCTAGGTATTATTGGGTTCCTTAACCATCTCATTATTCTAAAAGACTCTTTCCTACAACTCTTCTCTCTTTAAACCTCTGGTGAGTCCACCCCCCATGCTCATTCTCAGATGAGGCCTTCTTTCCTATTTCATTGAGGAAAGGAAGGTACCATGGAAGTAGTATAAGCACCTTCATTCTGGTTTCTGAATTATTTTGACATGACTTCAGTTTTGCCCATAGCTTCTTGATTTTTGGCATACGATGTCCTAGGTTCACTTTATACCATCCTTGTCCAAGACCTTGAGTTGGGTAATTTTTAAATAATTCGTGGATTTTTCCAATGGGGAATTATGTTAGAGACCATGCTAGCTAGACCTGAATACTTTAAATATTAGTCGAAAACTGAATGCCAAATTTACTTACTTAAAAATATGCTGAACTTAAAAAGAATTAAGTACTGATACATGTTATAACATGATGAGCCTTTAAAAATTATGCTAAGTGAAAGAAACCAGTCACAAGGTTTCAGAGGAGAAAGAGAGTTGCTGTAATGGGTGTGAGATTTATCTGTGGGTGATGAAAATGTTCCAAACTTAGATTGTGTTTATGGTTATAGAGCTCTGGAATATGCCAAAACCAGTTGAATTATATACTTTATGTAGGTGAGTTGTATGGTATGTGAATTATATCTCACTAAAGCAGTTATATAATACAAATAATTTAAAGTTTAGCTTTGAAAAAATAATAAAGAATCTACTGAACTTAATTTCAGCCTTTTTCCGTCATTCAGAATTGATACTGCAGACATCAGTTATTTGCACTTTGTTTGATATTCTTTTGGGAAGTTGGCCCCTATGCTTGATGAATTGAAAGAGTTTTCCCATTTACTAAGGTTTTTAGACACTACCAGTTTGTCCACTGCTGTAGCCATCTTACTTTTATTCTGTTATGGACTGGGTACAATTGTGGTACAATTGCAGAAACTATATGTAAAATGAGAGATCATCAGTTCCTTGCTGGGTGTGATTAATTCCCCCCAGATAAAATATATTTCATTAATTTAAAAAACATATTTAAGTAGGTTGCCGAAACTTATTCTCTTTATGTTAGGCCTTAGTTTTGTTCAAGCAAAGGATGCTGTATAGTGATTCTGAAATGAGCTTTGTAACTGAATACTTCACCTGAAGCCTTTTCAAACCTTTCCAGTGAAGAACTCTGTGGCAGAAGGCACTGAGAATAAACCTATTAGGGCTCGACTAGAGAGGTGAGGAGCACCCCATGTTCCCCATAGGTAGGACAGTTCTTTGAATATCATGCTCATCTTAAAATTAATATGGATGTTGCATTTTAATCATTCATTCAATAAATATTTATTGCCAGGTACTATTTTAGATACTGATAAAAAAACAGTGTACAAAACTGTCCAAATATCATCCTTCATGAACCTTATATTTTAGTGGTGGGGAAAGACAGACAATAAGTAGATAAGTAAGATAAAATACATGGTGGTATTAGAGGATGAGGAGGACAAAAAAAAAAAAAAAGAAGAAAACATGGAAGACAGAAAGGCAGTTCAAGGAAGAAGTGCTGCAATTTAAACAAGAGGGTCAAAGCAGACCTCATTAAGAAGACAACACTTAAAGACCTGAAGGAAGTGAAGGACCAAGGCACTTTGGTGTCTGAGGAATAATGTTCCAGTAACTGGGAACAGTGTGGGCAAAGACACAGGACAGGAATATGACTGGTTGTTCAAGGAAAGAGGCTAGAGCAGCAAGCAAGAAGGAAAATCATCATAGTAGAGCTCAGAGATAGATTGGGATCTGGATGGCACGAGCCTTGTAGGAAACAGCTTTTTCTTATGAGTAAGCTTCCTGAGGATTTGGACCATAAGAGACTATTGTCTGACAGGTTTTTGAAAACATCACTCTGGTGACTGTCAAGAAGAAACAGACAGTACAGGGCAAGGAAAAAATTGTGTAAAATAGTTACATGGCTATTGCATTAACCAATTAGGAGGCTATTGCATTTACGTGAGATAGTGGTGGCTTGGATTAGAGTGGGGCTCTGGAGATGGTAACAAGTGCTTGTTTTCTGAATGTCTGTTGGGGTTTGAATTGACAGGATTTGCTGATTTGAAATGTGTGGTAGGAGAGAACGAAAAGTTAAGGATTATATAAAGACCGGGCACAGTGGCCCAAGCCTGTAATCCTAGCACATTGGGAGGCAGAGGCAGGAGGGTTGCTTGAGCCCAGGAGTTTGACATTGGCCTTGGCAACATAGAGAGACCTCCTGTTTATGAAAAATCAAAGAATCAGCTGGGAATGGTGGCCAGCACCTGTAGTTCCAGCTACTCAGGAGGCTGAGACAGAAGGATCTGGGCCTGGGAGGTCAAGGCTGCAGTGAGCCATGATTGTTCTATTGTACAATCATGTGCCTGGGTGAAAGAGTAAGACCCTGGCTAAAAAAAAAAAAAGATTATGTAAGAGTTTTAATTTCAGCAAACACTAAAAATAGGACGTATTTTTGAGGGGAAATGAGGGATTTAGTTTCGGATGGCTTGAGTGTGCAGTGCCTATTAGATATCCGAGTGGGGATGTTGGACAGTCCTTTGAATTCATCTAGGAAGCGAACGTAGATGGAGAAAAACATGATCTAAGGACTGAGCCCACTGGCACCCCACTTCCTTCATCACTGGTGGAGAGCAGATCACTAAGCCATAGACACAGATAGTTGAGTAGATGTGGTGGGGACTTATGGAAACTTCTCTCTGAGTCTTCTGTTTTCCATTGAAATAGGAAGCAGGGCCATTATAACTGAGGAAGAGGATAGTGGTACCTGAAAGTATTTATTCCAGGAGAGTTGAAGGAAAGAACTCTTTAGAAGAATGAGAAGTTGAAGACCAGAACAGCAGAGCCAGGAGACTTTTGGGGTAGAACTGAATTCAAGGACATGGATTGAACATGGAGCCATTCAGTGTGATTGTATTGTTTACTCCAGCAATGTTTATCTGTGTGAGTGAAAGCACACAGTGGGTGGAGGAATTGGATTTAACCAGGATTGAGCTTTTGACAGGTGAGAACAATGAAAGGGGAGGGGCAAATGAGTTGAGGGAATGCAAGGGAGTGATTATTGTGAAGAACCAGGGAATTTAAGTTGAGTGCAGAAGAATTAGATGACAAAGTAGTAACATACAATTAACAGAGAGTATAAAAAGGCATTGCATGAGAATTTGCCGTAGAAAGATAGGAACTACACTTGCTTCTATGACTTTAGTACCACTGGGGTTTTAAAAACTCTTTGTTTAAAGAATATGTCTTCATACTTTAGTGGAAGTATGACTTAGAGTCACTTTATTGTACCCAATTTTATTTAATGTATATCAAAACACTACAGAGGCCGGTACTAATTTCTAGGTTTAGAGTTTTTCTTTCCCTGGCAGTACTAAAATTCAAAAAGCACTAAAAATCGGAAGCTAATTTTCTAATTCAGTTTTAGTTGCAGAGTATGATTTCACCTGAATTCAACCAGTGGCAAACTATTGTTTGTTTATTTTAGGCAATATGATAAACCTACATTTCTCTGTTGAAATATTAACATGTTTGATTAAAGGGACTCCTGATCCAGGAGCCCATGGAGTATCCCATTCACAATAGCCACACACACACACACACACACACACACACACACACACACACACAGAGATGAAATACCTTGGCATCCACCTAACCAGAGAAGTGAAAGATCTTTACAACAGCAACTACAAAACGCTGCTCAAATAAATCAAGGATGACACAAACAAATGGAAAAACTTTCCATGTGCATGGATCAAAAGAATCAATATTTTCAAGATATTAATCCTACTTAAGATAATCTACAGATTCAATGCAATACCCATCAAATTACCAATGTTTTTCTCAGACCTGGAAACAACAATACAGAAATTCATGTGGAAGCAAAAAAGAGCACAAATAGCCAAAACAATCCTAAGCAAAAGGAACAAAGTGGGGAGTATCACACACTTCCAGACTTTAAACTTCATTACAAAGCTACAGTAACCAAGAAGGCATGACATTGCTATAGGAATAGGCACATAGGCCAATGTAACTTCTCATTCTTCTAAAGAGTTCTTTCCTTCAGAGATTCCTGAAGCAAAAACTTGGTCTTTCAACCAATTCATTTTCAACAAAGCCACCAATCACAACCACTGGGGAAAGGAGACTATATTTAGCAAATGGTGCTGGGAAAACTGGTTGACCATATGCAAAAGAATGAAACTGGATCCCTACCTATCACCACATACAAAAATCAACTCCAAATGGATGAAAGACCTAAATATAAAATCTCAAACAACTTATAATCAACAAAACAACAAATAACAAACAATCACAAAATCACACAAAAAAAATAAAATGGAGCTGGGAAAACAGGCTAACCACATACAGAAGAATGAAGGAGGATGCCTACCTATCACCATCCACAAAAATCAACTCCAAATGGATGAAAGACCTAAACATAAAACCTCAAACAACGAATCTTAGAAAACGCAGGAGACACCTTTACAGAAATTGGTATAGGCAACCAATTTCTAATCAAAACTGCAAAAGCCATGCCATAAGAGATAAAATTGACAAGTGGACCTCATCAAACTGAAAAGCTTCTGCAAGGCAAAAGAAACCATCAAGAGAGCAAAGAGACAGCCCAAAGAATGGGGAAAGATATTTGCCAACTGTATGTCTAACAAAGGCCTAACATCTAGGATCTACAAGGAACTCAAACATGCCAAAAGACAAAAGGAAACAGCACCATTAAAGGTGGGCAGGAGACGTGAATAGACACTACTCAAAAAAAGGCATACAGGCAGCCAACAGACATGTGAAAAAGTGCTCAGCCTCACTAATCATCAGAGAAATGCAAACCAAAACCACCCTGAGATACCACCTAACTCTAGTAAGAATGGCCATCATTAATAAAACAAAAAGTAACAGACGCTTGTGAGGATTCAGAGAAAAGGGTACACTTCTACACTGTTGTTGGGAATGAAAACTAGTTCAAACTCTATGGAAAACACTGTGGCAATTCCTAAACGAACTAAAAATTGAGCCTCCATATGACCCAGCAATTTCCCTTCTAGGAATATACCTGGAGGAACTTAAATCACTCTACAAAAATGATACCTGCACACGCATGTTTAATGCAGCACTATTTACAATAGCAAAAACATGGACTCAACCGTGTTGCCCATTGAAACTCGACCGCATTAAAAAAGGTGGTACATATTCACAATGGAATATTGTGCAGCCATAAAGAAGAACATAATTATTGATTTCACAGCAACTTGGATGGATTTAGAATCTATAATACTCAGTGATTTATCACAGAATCAAATAATTGAATACCACATGTTCTCACTCATAAGTGGGCCCTAAATATTTACCATAATACTATAAGAAAGGGATTGACAGTAGCTGGAAACTGCCAGGGGAGGGGGGGTACATAACATCAATAAGGGTACCTCATCTCAAACCAGGAGAAGTGGGGACCAAAGGGAGGCCCACACTTTACCTGTGTGATGACCACTTGAATACCTAATCCTGAATTGTACCCGATGTCTTTAAAATAAAGTGATAAAGAAATTACAAAAATGTCTTTTTATCACACAATGATAGAATTAATAGTCTGTACTTGATTGCAAGATGCATTAAGGTGAGAGAGATAATTGCTTAATGAAAAAAATACATTGCTCATTACAAAGTACCACAATGTGAACATAAACAATTACAGAATTTATAAACAAAAAATTTTAATTATTGTTACAGTGTGTCATCAATTCAGAAAGGGAATCCATTTTGCCAATATATTTAAAAATACATATACTTTACATCTCATCATGAATATTTAAGGTTTAGGTATTTGTAAACTTTGATGTCTCCAAATGTTACATTTCAGAATCTGAGATTTTGGTTCCATCCATTTGAGGAGGAAGTTTAGCACGATTGATCACATAATTTTCTTCTGCAGTAATCATTTTTGAATGTAAAAGTAATTTAAAAGTAATGTGGAAATTATCCATGAAATAAAATCGTTATCGTCAACCAACTGTTAAAAATGCTTTTTTTTTTTTTTTTTTTTAACTGGAACCATTTCCCCTGAAAACTGGAACAAGACAAGGATGCCCCCTCTCACCCCTCCTGTTCAATATAGTATTGGAAGTCCTGGCTAGAGCAATCAGAGAAGAGAAGGCAATCAGGGGTATCCAAATAGGTATAGAGGAA
>CAUYQG010047781.1:0-27178 GCA_963574415.1 Tarsius wallacei
TTTGAACAGCTTGTATAAGGGCCAAAACCGCAGTCTGTGAGAGACGGGAGCAATGAGTTTCCAAAGCTAACCATGCCTGTTGTTGTTTCAGAGCCTCATGCTTAGATCATCAGAGTTATTTCTGGTTAAATATGCTAAATTATTATAGGGGAGTGTAATGGCGTCTACAGCTCCCGAACACCTCCTAGATGTCTCGGGGTCCACGGCCCTCCCTGATTTCTAAGGTTCAGTGGGCCTCCTAGGCCGGCTGCCAATACTTATTTTAATTTTAAAGTCTTTAGGGACTTTTTATATTGTTTGTTTTACCCAAATATTTAAGCAAAATGAACAACCCTGAAAGATGCTCCCTACTGATTCTGTGGCTTTGAGTGACACTTGAGCACACAGATATCTGATCTGAGGGGCACTACCTTTTTTAAATGTAATTTTAGAATTGGGGGGGTACATGTGAGAATTTACTGCATAAGTAAATTGTATGCAGATGAGGTCTGGGCTTCTAACAGGTCCTCTCTCCCACAGTAGTAAACCTGGTACCCAGTGGGTGATTGTGTGCCCCTTATCCCTCCTCTTTTCCCCCCTCCCCTAGCAGTGTCCAGTGTCTGTTGTTCCTACCTTCTTGCTTGCTCGTGTGTCCAGTGAGATCAGGGCCCACCTATGAGTGAGATCTAAGCTGAATCAGCTTTTTGTTTCTGTGATAGTTCACTTAGTATGACGGCCTCTAGCTGCATCCATGTTGCTGCGAAGGCCATTATTTTGTTCTTCTTTATGACTGGATAAAGATAATGTAGCACATATACACTATAGAAGCGTTATACTGAATGTTCGCTGTGTCTTTCTGCTCAAGTTTTCTTTCCGCTTGGTGTGCCATTCCCTTCTTGAGCTGGAGAAATCTTGCTTATACTTCAAGATCCAGCTCATATGCTGCCTCTTAATTTAAAACTAATCGATGTCGGTTAATTCAATAAAAAAGGAGTTCATGAGAGGCTCTTCCTGCTAGCCTGCCCGGCCCCACTCTTCACATTGGAACCGGCTCAGCCTTCACCTGTATTTCCGCAGCATTCTGTGATGCCTCCATCTCGGTGCTTACCCCATTGTGTTAGGACTTAGTTTGGATGTGTCTGTTTGTCCATCCTACTAGTTCTGTGAAGGCAAGAGCAAAAGAGAAGAGAATCTTACTTCTGTGTACCCCTTGGAGCCCAGTATGGTGCCTGGCCTGTGGCGGGCACCGCATTCTCAGGGAGGGAGAAGCACTGAGGGTTTTGAACGTGTGGGTAGTTGAGCTCTGATGGTGACGGGATCCCCTTGGACCACTGTTCCCTGCAGCAGAATCACCAGGATGGCTGAGGAAGGCCTCCACACTTGCCTGACTCCCTCAGGCTGAGCATGTGCGCAGGAGATAGCAGGTCCTTTCCTCTAACCCTGATTAAACACGCCCTTGCTGCCGAATATATAGCAAAAGCCAGAGGCTGAGAGGAAAGGGATATCTTGAAAATACATAAAAGAGCAACCTATGATTGAGGTCTGTCCCCATTCCAGGGGAGGACCGTGACTCCCTGGCAATTTTGCCAGCCTCCACACAGGGTTATCTACTCAGCCTTCAGAACACACCTGGCCTGGCGGTTCTCCAGCCACCCACATGTGTCCTCCGTGGGCATCTGGGAACCCTACCTGGAGAAGGCAGAGGTGTCAGCTGCAGCCCTGCAGACCCAGCACAGGGATGCCCTCCAGCTGTTCTGATATCCCTTTCTCTTTTCTCTCAGGCGTTTCCCAGATCTGGGATCTCAAGGCATCAGACTGCTGGTCTCCAATATTTGAGGAGTCTTGCTGTCAGAAGTTGCAAATAAACACCGTTTGATTCCACCACACCTGTTCAAGATCTGGGCTTTGACCTTGACAGAATTTGTTGACTCAGGTAATCCAAACAAAAATTTCCAGAGGCTGTAGTGTACAGTGTTTTTTTTCTGAGTGTGATGCCTTTGCCTCTGTCTCTGACTAGTTATAAAGTGTGAGCTCTGGCTTCTGATGGTTTCGAACCTAGGGGGTGGGAGTGGTGGTCTTTTCTTTACCTTCAATTTGCCTGTCTGTAGCTGCAAAAGACTAAAACATTCTCTTCTTACAAGCAGACGACAGAGATTCTGGAGCACAGAACGAGTTGTTTTAGCCAGAGCAGTTAAATGACAGGAATCTTTGCTCAGAAAGGAGGAAATAAATCAATGTTTGCTTAAGGAATAAAGACCAAACTCCTCTGAAAAAGAAAAATGTGATTTTTAAATTATCCAAGCTGGGTTTAGTAATCACAGAGGGAACTAAACTCCTTGAAGCTCTTACTGAGGGCCTGATGGTATCTTTGTTATGCTCAGTATCCGATTTATTTGGCCATGATTAATTACTGATGCCTGGATTCCTCCCTTCCCCTTGGCTACATCGTCTCGCCAGCTAACCTCAGCCACTTATTTCCATCTTTATCTTCATGCTCTTGTGACATTTGCATCTTCCACTGTATTATATGCTTATATATGGATTCGGTGAAGACAAAAGAGAAACAATGAAGCCCCATTTTCAAGACATGTATCATAGAACCATATATCATAGAACTGTGTATCATAGAACCATATACAGGTTCTCGCTCTGTCACCCAGGCTGGAGTGCTGTGGCACAATCATAACTCATCGCAGCCCTGAACTCCTGGGCTGTAGTGGTCCACCTGCCTCAGCCTACCAAATAGCTGGGACTACAAGCACATGCCACCATACCTGGATAATTTTCTGATTTTTCACAGAGATGAGGGCTCGCTATGTTGTCCAGGCTGGACTTGAACTCCTGGACACAGGTAATCCTTCTGCCTTGACCTCCCAAAGTGCTGGGATTACAGACGTGAGCCACCACACATGGCCTTAAATTGGCTCTAAATCAACCAGCTGCTGCTCCTGATATCTGTCTAAAATGTAAATTCGACCCTGCCCAGTGCTGGTAACTATAGGAACATCGTTGTCCCATGCAAGGCCTCCATGATTTAGCCTGCCTCTTGCTCCTGCGACTCAATCTCCCACAACAGCTCAGTGTGCCCTTGGCTTCCTCCACAGACCCAGGTTTCCAACACCTTGCCAGTCTCAAAGCTTCCCTTGAGTCAGGCCTTCCAAAAGAGCTAAGATCCAAGTCAAAAAGGAAATACAGAAGGGAAAAGAGAAACATCTACCAAGAAAGGATGTGCAGCCGAGGCAATGGGGGACAAGGAGAAATTTTGCTTTTCCTTCTCCAATTCCCAGACTACACCTTGCTGGATGACCGCAGTGGCAGGAGCAGCAGAATTGGGAATGCTCCTAAGTGTGTCTTATTTCTTTTTTCTTAAGAAAGGTTTTTGTGGAAGTATACAATGCATTCAGAAATGTGCTCGAATCACAAGTGTTCATAAATTGAACACACTCATGTCACCAGCACCCAGATTGTAAAACAGAACACAACCAGCACCCCAAGACCACCCTCGTAGTCACTGTTCTATGCCAGACCTACTTCTAATGGTAGTTTTGCCATTTTTGAGCTTCATATAAGTGCAATTCTACAGTACATACCCTTGTGTCTAGCTTCTTTTGCTCAACATCATATTGGTAAGAGTCGCCCACGTACAGGTAGCCTGTTCCATTTCATTGCCACATAATATTCAATCATATGACTACACCATTATTTATGTTAATGGGAAGCTGGACAATTTCTAGCTTGGGGCTGTTGTAAATATAGTAATGCTGTTCTTAGCATTCTAACGCATGTCTTTTGGTAAATACATGTATGCATGTGTGGTGAATGCATGCCTAGAAGGAGTGCTGCTGAGTCATGGTATATGAATGTATTCAGCTCTAGTGAATGCTGTTGCATGGTTTTTTGACATGTCTAAATGGGACCCACTTATAGAATGTGAGACTCCCGGTGGCTTCACATCCTCCGGTGTGATCAGTCTCCTTCGTTTTAGATATTCCAGTAGGTGTGGAACGGTGTCTCAGTTGTTTTAGTTAGCAGTTCCCTGACACAACTGATGTTGAGCACCTATTCATATGCCTACTGGCTGTTTGGATATTGTTTTGTGAGGTGCCTGTTCAGGTGCTTTGCCTGCTTTTATTTTTTTAATGGGTTATCTGTCTTTTTCTTATTGAGTTGTGGAAGAAGTTGTGCCAGCTTCAGTAATCATACTCTCCATTTTGCCCATCTTAGATGCATTTAAGAGAATTCAATTTATCAAGCCCTAACTCGGTGCCATTTGCATGACTCGTTCGGTGCATGGAGATGCCAAGAGGAGTGAAGCCCAGTGCTCACTGTGCCCTCAAGCTTGATACTCGACCTTGTGGATTTGGAATCCAGTCCTCAGACCCCTGTGCTGGTCAGAACGCTTAACTGGCCTTGCCTTCTTCCTCTCACTCCCATCCTATCCATCTCAAGGCTTGGCCTGGTGGGGGCAGGAGTTAGATTGAATTTCTGGAAGTTGAGTGGTTAACTCTGCAAGTTTCCATAAATGGACCCAGGAGATAAGACCCAATGATTTGAGGCAGATGAGGTATTATTGACTTCGTCTAGCTCCATAGATTCCACCAGGGAGCCGCACTTCAGACAGTCTGGCTGCAGCCTCCTTGCTTAGAAATGGACAACAACAGTAAGTAGCATCAGATTGATATTCATGTTGCCTTACTCCATGGCTTCCTGTAATAGCTGATACTTTGTTTGGTGTGGAGAATATGAGCTTTCCACATGACACCTATTTCAGAATTCTATTGCCGTGTCTTAAGTGATGGCTTCTTTTTATACAGAAATGTCTTAGCCATAGAATTCTGCTAACAGCTGGGCGGAAAATTCTTTGTGGAATCACTGAGGCCTTGTATTTACCTCATTTGGTGATCTGATATTGTTCTGAAAAACGCTGTGCTAGAATGATCAATGAACTGGTTGGCCAATGGCCTGGTTCTGGCTGCCACCTGGCCAGGTTGCTGCACAATCTTAGGCAAATTGCCTAATTTCTCTGAGCCTTTCTGCTCATCTGCCAAATGGGAGTCCTAATCCCTGCCATGACTACTCACCAGGTATATCAGTCCCGTTTTGGACTACCTAAGACCTAGTCATTGATAAAGGAAAGAGGCTTATTTGGTTTATGGTTCTGAAGGTTGTATAAGAAGCATAGTGCCAGTGTCTGCTTCTGGTGAGGCCTCAGGAAGCTTTCATTCATGGTAGAAGGGAAGGGGAGCAGGCATGTCACATGGTGAGAGCAGAAGGAAGAGAGAACGAGGTGCAAGGCTCTTTTAAACAACCAACTCTTGCATGAACTAATAGAGCAAGAACTCACCTGTTACCACAAGGACAGCATCAAACCATTCTAGAGGGGTCCACCCCCATGATCCGATCACCTCCCACTAGGCTTCACCTCCAACACTGGGGATCATATTTCAACACAAGATTTGGAGGGCACAGCGAATATCCAAACTAGATCACCAGGTTTCTGAAAAAGAAAGATAAAGTGTTTATATGTAAAAAGAGCAACTTTGAAAAACCTAAAGTGCTACAGATAAAGGGATAAAAGCAAAGTGCTGCTGCTCATCAGATTATGTTCCACCATAGCAATCATAGTCCCAATTTTAACCACCAATTTCCATTCTACCTGTATTAGTTGGCATTCAGACCTGTTAGTGACCCTTGGCTTAGAATTCTCTGACGTAAAAGGCACCTCTTTGGTCTCCATAAACTCTTGTACTTTGGCATTTCACCACATGGCTATTTCCTCCGTGACTTTTTCTTTCTTTGTTTCTACCCAGGGTTGAGAAGACCTTTTGTCACCGGGACAGGATCCACTTAGGTGGCCTCCAACCCACATCAAGGGATTTTAATTTCCTCATGGCTTTGTTAACATTTCACATTGTTACAGGTCAAAACACAAGGTTATTTACCAGGAACTAAGAAATGTCACTGATTTGAATCATGAGAGCCCCGCAATTTCCCCGTGGGTAGTCAGAATGCACATAGAGCTCCTCATCCTGGTGCGTTTAGCATGGGATGAATCCCCACCATCTGCCCCTCCACCCCCAGGCTTCTGATCCTAGAAGCTTGGTTGAGGTCCCACAGGAGGGCAGCCCCCATGACTGGGAAATGCTGACGCGTGGTAGATTCATTCAAGGAGCCTCTTCCTTTACTGTATTCCATTTTGGTAAATAAAATTCTGGTGTTTGTTGTTGTTGTTGTTGTTGAGTTTGGGTCTCACTCTGTTGCTCTATCACCCAGGCTGGAATGCAGTGGCAAGATCATGTCTGACTGAAGCCTCAACCTTCTGGGCTCAGGCCTTCTGCCTCAGGCTCCCGAGTAGCTGGGTCTACAGGCACACACCACCATGCCTGACTAATTTTTAAAATTTTTTTTGTGGTGACCAAGTCTCGCTATGCTGCCAGGCTGGTCTTGAACTCTTTGGCACAAGTGATCCCCCTGACTTGTCCTCCCAAAGTGCTGGGATTACCACCACATCTGACCAAGAAAATTCTTTAAATATTTAAATTCCATTTCCTAACCAAAAAGAGAGGAGACCAAAGACCTCGGTTCACTCGTTCAGAAGACCTCGATTCTCCTTTTGCCCACCCCCTCCATGGTGTGTGACTACTAAGGACTGCAGTCGCTGTTGACGGATGTGCTTTGCCTTTCCCTTGTCTGCTTTACCTTTCTATCGCCCTATATGTAGCAGAGGGACAAGGCAAGGGAGGCCACGACGCAGCGGCAGGGCTCACAAGTTCTCAAGGAAAACGTGCACTTAAAAAAACACATTCCCTTCTTTTGGCTTTTAAGGCACTCTCCTCTCTTGTCTTCCTCCTCTGGGGCCTCCTCTTCCTCTCAAGATCAAAGCGTCTCAGGGTTCTATCTCAGAACACTTTCTCTTTTCACCAAGAAGGCCCTGGCCACTCTCATGGCTGCCGATGCCTTCCATAGGCAGCTGACTTCCCCACACCTTTCCTTTCTAGCCCTGGGCTGCAGACAAGTACAGTTGTATCCCCAGGCTCTAGGACTCCCATGGATACAAGATCCGGAGATGCTCAAGCCCCTTATCCAAAATAGTGCAGTATTCGTACATAACCTGCACACAGCTCCTACACATTTAAATCATCTCTAGATTACGTATAATTCCTAATACAATGCAAATGCTATGCAAATGGTTATTAGGCTATTGTTTTTTATTTGTTTTTTTTTATTATTAATTTTTTGAATGTGTTCTATCCACGGTTGTTTGAATTCGTAGATGTGGAACCCGTGGGTACGGAGGGCCCATCAGATATCTACTTGCTCACTTGATACTCACTTGGTGGTATCAGAAGCATCTCCAACTTTACATGCCAGCAATTGAGATCTCCATCTTCTCCCCAAACCTGCGTCTCCTCCCTATCTTCTCAGTTCAACAAAGCCAGAAACCCAGGGACCACGTGGACACTCTGTCTCTCTTGCCCGCACCCCCAGCACCCGTGCAAGCCTCCAAATCTGTGCACTTCTCACCATCTTCTCTTACCAGAACTACTGCAGTGGCCTTCAAAATCTCCGCCTCTTCCTCTTGCCCTATCTACTGGGCAGGAAGAATCAGCAAGTGTGAGCACTTGAAATTGAGAATTGGGTCATATTCCCTCCAGGTATCAAATCCTGGGGAGCCTTCTTGCTGCACTTCCTGCAAGCTGTTCACAGGCCTGACTGAGCCTGCCCCTTGGGGCCCACCCCCATCCGGGTTCCCCCTCCGGGTTCCCCCTCCTCCCCTCCAAGTCTCCCCCCGGCTTCACCCCTCTGGTCCCGCCCCCTCCAGCCGTTCCTTCTTCCAGCTCCTCCCCTTTGGGCCCCGCCCTCTCCTACTCACCACTGCCTTCCCTCAGGTCCCACCTCCGGGTCTCAGCTTCACTGGGCGTCTGCCAATGCTCCCTCCTGTCTCAGCCCACACCTCACTCCTTGTTGCCCTCCCTTGCCTCCTGGTGGATTTGTCTCCCCTGCTGGTGTTCGTGTTTTCACAGCCCTTCCCATGTGTGATTATTATTTATATGTGAATATGTGCTTTGGTGTGACGGCTGCCCCCTACCCCATAAGTCCCAGGAAGTCAGGAGTTATGCCTTTTCCTGTTTTTTCTCTGGTTTGTGTATCCTCTCGGTACCTAGCACATAGGAATTTGATAAATAAAGATGGGTTCGGTACAGTAAGCCCCCTACATATAAATGAGTTCTGATCCGAGGGCATGTTTGTAAGTCCTATTTGTTGGTTAAGTCCAACAAAGTTAGCCTAAGTACCCAACTAATGCAATTAGCCACATAGTACTGTACTGTAATAGGTTTATAATACTTTTCACACAAATAATACATTAAAGAACACAAAAAATAAATAAAACATTTTAAATCTTACAGTACAGTACAGTACAGCATGTACGCCAGACACATGAACTTACATGACTGGCCATGCAAAAGCATGTCCACCTCTTTGAAAGTTTGCAATGTGAAGGTTCTTACGTAGGGGGACTTACTGTATATAAATGCCCAAACTACACAAGATCCACTGCGTAAGTTTGAAACATGCATGTTCTATTTATTATTTAAGAACACACTATTGTCATTTAAAAATCATCACTGCCCTCACACCTGGGAATGCACAGACTTGACCAGGGCCCTGTGTTTTAGAGGCCTGACTCTGGCCTCCTCTGCCTGTCTCCGTATGAGGTAAGGAGAACCCAAGGCCAATGTGAATAGTACTACCTTGCGTTCCCATCCAAGCAGGGGCAGGTAGATTTAGAAATAAAAATACAAGACGCACAGTTAAATTTGAATTTCAGAAAGCCACATTTTATTTTATTTTTTTTAGTATACCCCATGCAGTATTTGGGACATATTTACACTAAGCAATTATTCAGTTTATCTGAAATTCAAGTTTAACTTGATGCCCTGGATTTTATTTGGCAAACTTAGCCCCAACCTCTAGAGCAGATGTCTGCAAACTGTGGCCTGTGGACTGAATCTGACTCGCTGACTATGTTTGCACATAAAGTTTTACTGGAACACAGCCATACTCACTCAGTTAATGTATCGTTTTAAGGCTGCTTTTGTGATACTGAGGCAGAGTTGAACCGTTGTAACAGGCCATATTGACCTCAGAGCCCAAATAGTTACTCTCTAGCTCTTTATAGGAAAGTCAGCCGATCCTTGTTCTAGATCATGCTGTGGGAACCCAAGGCCCCCAAAGTCCTTGCACAAATAATCCTAGGCCTACTTCCAGATCATGCAGGGGCCTTTCCTCTGGTTTGACCTTTGAGAGTGGCTCTAGGCTGAAGGGCTCAGGGCTATTGATGGGGTTCAGAGGCATATGTGCGAGGCCCTCGTGGTGCAGGTTGGGCTGAAGAGGGGACTGGATGTCGACCTTCCTTCGACTGCCCTACTCTGACAGTAACCCTGACCTTTTTTTTTTTTTTTTTTAAGTTGCAGGGTATAAGTCAGGATTGGATACATATGTGGTTTAGATACAGGTGAAATTTTGGGCCTTCCATTGGCTCTTTTTAACTGACCTTTCATTCCATTAGGAAGATATGTTCTTCAAGATAGGAAACATGTTTTATTTACTTTGTGTACTAGATTGATTTAACTTTTAAATAATTAAACATGTGGTATTTAGGCCTCCTTTTGTCCTCTTGACCTGGGCCCTTCAAAAATGTCAGGTCTGTTTTAATCAAGATGAAGCAATGTCATCCATTGTGCCATCTTGTGGTGAGATCTACCACTACCATCTCCAAACTGTCCCGCTCTCCTTCATGTAGTATTTAACTTATGCCCCCTATTTGGGATTTTGAGACCTCTGTCTATACCTGCAACAAGAAAAGTTCAAAATTATACCGCTGAAGCACTGGGAGGTTCTAAGACATTTCCCAAGACATGAAGGGGCTAGTAAGTGATATTCAGCATAGTTTTCTTCACAATTAATCATTTCTGGGTGGTCTATAATAATCTCTCATATTTGCACAGTGATTTACAGTTTACAAAGTGTGTTCACACCCAATTCTCTGCATGAACCCTACAACCTTGCTGCGGGCTCCATGGATAATGGAGATCCTTCTGGTCATGGACTTGCAATTCACATGCTCTGTCATACTAGGGCCATCTTGCTATTAACCAGAATGGGGACTCAGCAGAAAATCGATTTATCCCACCATGAAGAGAGCAGAGAGGTTACATTTCAGCAAACTGGAACCTTAATGACGACCTTCCCTTGGTGTTTCCAGGTCAGGATAAGGAAGAGAAGGTTTCTGGAAGAGTGTTGCAATTCATCCTTCAATATCAGAGGTTGGTGACGATTTCTTAGTCTCCACTGCAAAGAACATTTAGCAACAGAGTTGACACTCTGACATTTCTGTTATTTCTCAAACAACGTTGAAACCTCCTTCTCTGCTGGATAGGCAGAGCCCACAGGGGATGCCAAAGACCTTGGCCTTGACTCTGGGCTCCTAGGGGTTAACTTTCACTGTGACCTTCACTGCAGCACAGCCTGGGGCTCTGAGCAACTGGGAGGAATTTTCATCCCAATCTGTCAGATAAGCATTTTGTCCAGAGAATAAACAAAACAGCTTTCCCCCCCGCAAGCCAGTGGCTGAGCTGGGCAGTGCACCATCATCAGGGCTGACATGCAGCTGAATTTCACATTACAGCTGGAAACACAGGGAGAGAATTCAGGGAATGAGATGAGAAGCTGGAAGCGGCACTTTTGTTAAATTATACTTTTCTTAAAGATCAATAGATGCTTCGAAGAAGTCCACTGAGGGGGTGTTTGTGTGGCTTTGACAGAAACAGTTGTGCCTCTCGCCTCTGGGAGAGCCAATTTGAACCACCCAAGAGATGCCTTCCCAACTTTTTGATTGTGCATGATGTGATTTGAGGGAAAACAAGTTTACTTTGCCTTTCACTGGAGACTTCTGGGTTATGCAGGGAGCTGGGGACCAAGTTTATCAGATCCAGGCTGGCCTGCTGAGCTCCAGACATATTCATTTATTCATGCATGCATTCAATAAATGTTTATGAAGTCCCACCGATGCCTCAGACGCTGTGCTTGCTATCAAATTAATAAAACTCAACCATGCCCACATGGCCTTTATAGGTTGACACTGCTGGGCACACATATTGCAGGGGACTGGGAAAGGCATTCCAGGAGGATGGAAAAAGCTTGAGCTCTGTTTTGAAGGAGCGATATCAGTTAGCACAGCAGATGGGGATGAAGGCGAGGAACTGAGGCTGGTTGACACCAAGGCCCATGCTCATAGCTGCCAAGCTACACAGCCTCTGGAGATGCCCCCTGTTGCAACAGAGAAAATCCCAAGAAGGGACTTTACCAAGAGAAGCACCATTCCTATAGCTCCTACCTCCTTGAAAAAGACTAAGACTGGAGACAAAAAATAAAACAGAGACTCACTGGAGAAACCGCAGCAACTCCAGGAGAGTACAGCATGCTCTATTAACCTTGGCCAGCAGGAGGCAGTGCGGGGCTCTAGGAGGAGTTGTTAGACTATACTCTTTGGGAGGAAAGTCACCTAAAGGTAACACACCTTCCACAGGAAGGCTGCATTTTCTTTTCATGGTCTTCACAGTGCCTATTACTTTCTGAAATGCTATTGTTTACGCTCTCACGTATCACCTTTTTCTCCCTCTCCAGGTCATAATCTCTATGGGCAAAGGACTTGCCTGTTCTGTTCCCTGCTGTGTCTCAAACACCTGCATTAAGGCCTGGCATGAACTAATTTCTTAATAAATATTTAAAAATTAGTTAATGAGTGTGTGAATCTATTTGGTCTTGAAATGGGCATTGTAGAAAAACTAAGCCATATGCATTTCCTGAAAGAGCATCTTGATTATCTGGTCTATTCCACTTTCTCTAGATGGCAGCAAGCAGCATGGGGACTCAATGGCAGGAGAGTTGCTTTGTTGGCAAAATAGACATCCTTTGTGTAATCTGGGCTGAGTCCTGCTGGTGCCAAGGTGAGCTGTGGAAACCACCCAATTTCACCATAGAACTAGCGGTTACAGTTTTTTCTTTTATGGATAAGCATAGAAATTGACACTCCCAGTCTTACAACTTACATTTGTCTTATCTGAGTTCTTTTTTCAGGAGACCAGCCCTCAGGCCCAGAGTATCAAGGAACTGAAACTCACTAGATCACCACATCTAGACCATGAGCTGCCAGACCCCTCTGCTACTAACTCCTCTTCCTTACCCTTCCCTAGTTTCTGCTTTCTACATTCTTCCCCTGCCATATAATCCCCTGACTTCAGTAGGATGGGGGGATGGATTTGAGAAGAAATCTCCCATGCTTCTTGGCTGATATCATCCAAATAAAAAGTCTTCTTCCCTGGAAATACTCATCTCAGAGATTGGCTTTCTGTGTGGGGAGAAACAGGACCCTGATGGAATCTCTGGCATTTCAGTAACAATGTCAGAAAGCCAAGGCCAAGGACCAGGGGTCAGAAAGGAGTGGGCCAGGTCCTGGAATCTCATCCTACAGCAGAGAGAGGTTGAGAGACACAGTAGTCACATGAAATGCCCACTCCAGGAAGGATATTGCCGAGACCAGCAGCAGGGCAGTCAGAGGCTCAAAACAGACTAGAGTGATGACCAAGAAAGTGCTAGAGCCAGACCTGTGCTGTGGGGAAAGGACAACTTCCTGAGGCAGTAGGTGTCTGTGCTGGAGAAACCCTGAAGGCCAAGCCCTCCCAACACAGACCTGTGTTGTCTCCAGGGGGAGATTTCGGATTCTGACTCCTATTGCTATTTTGTGACTTTTAGCTTTAGCCTCATGGTCTCACTCACTGAGGGGCACCCTTTTGTCAACTAGATTTTTATATAATCTAAGAATGAAAAAGCTAGGTAGATATGCCACAAGAAATACTAGTCCAGACAGTGAGTGATAGACATTGGATCTACCTTTGGAGTATGCTGGGAGCTTGATGTGTTGAGAATGAGATGCCAGTGGCCCTCTAATGGGACTTCAGAGATGTATGATGAGTGATACCCCAAGTGACAGCCTTTAGGAGCTGAGCAGTCTGGGTCACATCTGTGGCTTGCTGTGGCATCTGCTTCCTGTGACCAGGGCCGTAGAGTCAAAAGGGGCAGTTAAAAAATTTTAAATGTACTTGGCCCTAAAGCGATGTCAGGATGCTTTTCAGGCTCTTTCCACCTGCCCTACATAATTATAGCCCAGCTATGATGACCTAGACTGACCAACCATCCCAGTTTTCCCAATACTGAGAGGATCCCCAGGACCTGGGACTTTCAGTTTCAAAACTGGGAAAGTCCCAAGCAAACCAGGACAAGTTGGTCACTGTATTGTATTACCTGCATGGTCAGTGGCAGTTTATCCTTCCTTCACTTCCTTGGCCTTTATTACTTATTATTTCTCTCTTCTCTGATCCCCCAGCCTCCCCTTCCCTTTCTCTAGCTTTTAGACTTTTGTCTCAGATTCACAGGATTCCCGTCTCTCCAGGTGTCTTGGTCACCACAGTTTGACACCATCTGGGGTGGGGACTGGTAAACGAACTGTGCCTGCTAGGTTCTTGGTTACTGCTGAGATCTTGCAACTGAATTCATTTGGGACCCATCAAAACCACTGCCAGCTCAGAGGAGGCAAGCAAAGGTGACTTCATAGCCCCCTTTGCTGATCCGTGAGGTGAGGCAGAGGCAGGGAGTGGCCTGAGTGTTTGCATGGGGCTTAAGTCTTGACCGTCATTCATGCTGTCAGTGTTCTGGAAAAGCAGGTTGTTAACTGCGGCATAAGCAGCAATGGCAAATGGGGGCATTCACAGAGGATGCTCAGGTTCTGCCTGATGTTACTGATGGGCCAGTGGAGACATTTGCTGATGGAGCAAATGAGAGAAATGACAACAGGCGTGTATATCTGGATACACCTTGCTGTAATAAGCAAGCATTTAGAAAAGCCACTCAAGGTGCAAGTTGCCACAGAACACTGCCAGCCTCTGCCCCATGTGTCACACCTCGGAGGGGTGAAATCTATTTTACATTCTCCACTCCAGATGACAGAGTCTCTTGGGTGAAGACATCTACCTTGCCCTTCAGGTAAAGGGGAATCATAGCTTTTCCTGTTTCTATGTCAGAAATAAGAGGGAAAGGGGAAGACGTTAGACAGACCCGATCATCTGTGCACCTGCAAGTTCATTCTGGCAAGTCTGGGTTTGAAGGTGGCACTTCCATTGATAGACGTGACACCTTAATGAGAACAGAAGACCATGGTGGGGGTGGAGGGAGAGCTTTGAAATCTCTTTCAGGTCTTGCTTTAACAAATTACTCATTTTCAGAATACCCCATAGTTCTAAATAGACCTGAATGTCACATGTCACCTTTTTGTGTCATCTAAGAGTCCCCTCCCCTACAAAAAAGGTGTTGGAGTTTTTCATTAAGTTATAGTCTTGCTATAAAACTGGCTTGAATTCATTCTCTTTCAGATATATATGATCCATTCTAGCCCTCAAGGAACCCTAATTTAATGCCTTCTAAATCAAAGCCATCATGTTTGGATGAGCAAGTTTCTGTATGTGGAAATAGTACTTTAAACTTTTCCCCATTTACCCTGAGGGTATTCGCTAGCAGAGCATGTGGCTGCAGCATTTACCCCAAAATAAAAAAAAGAAGAGAATTACAGAATTACAAAATATAGTAATTTTCTCTCTCTTTTTAAAAAGTAATTCTTGTTACGATTAGAGACAAATTCTGTTTACAAATAACTTCAAGAGCAGTTTTTATGTGTTATTTTCACATTGAAAAGCAGTCAAATTTACTTCAGCCTCAAAGAGTGTGTTTATGTGAAATTAAAACGACAACAGCTGCAGTTTTCTTCTAAAGGAGTAAAGGGTTAAAATGATACAGGTCCTTTTCTCTAATGATAGAAGCACGGTTCTACTTATGGAAAGTTAGATGTTGTGGGGACAGCTGCTCTGTGTCTGCATCTCCATGAGATTCTGGAAAGGCTGTGTGTCAGTCGCCTTGCTTTGGCTTCCCTGCCTCAGGAGTGGTCTGGCTCTCCTGCCTCAGAGGGGGTAGGTGGTTGGTCCCGGAGTGAATTGATCCACGCAGAGCCCAGTCCCATCCAGATATGAAGCAGGGTATTCCTCCCTTCTTCTGGGCTCGCTAGGGTTTCCTGAAGTGATATTGCTGCCGCTTAGAGGGAGCCTGGATGAAAACAAAGCCATAGAAGCAAACGGAGCTAAGAGGTGGCATTGGCTTGAATAATAACTGGCAAAAAGTTCATGTCCATCTGGAACCTCAGAATGCAATTTTATTTGGAAACAGAGTTGCTGCAGGGATCCTTAGTTAAGATGAATCCATTCCAGCCTAGCATGGATCCAATGAAAGACACACACACAGACACACACACACAGACACACACACACACACACACACACAGAGTATGCCATATGACAGAGTGTCGAGTGATAGCCCAAGTCAGTGAAACGCCAAGGAATGCTGGCAACATCCCGAATCTAGGAGGAGGCAAGGAAAGTTCCTCCCCTAAAGTCTTCAGAGATAGGATGGCTCTGCCGACATCGTGGCTTAAGCTGCTGTCCTCCAGAACTGTGAGAGAATAAATGTCTGGTTTTTGTTGTTCTGTTTTTTTTTAAATCACGATAAAACATACATAATACAACATTTGCCACTTTTAACTACTTCTATATATGCAGTTCAGTGGGATTAAGCGCAATCACATTTGCTGTGCAAAACTTCTATTGTTTTCAGTCACCAAATGTGCGGTACTTTGTTAGAGTAGCCCAAGGAAACAGAGATGCTGAGCAAGAGTCTTAATGATACTGCTGGAATCCTTGGATCCAACCATGCCTGAATTCTCTTGACTCACTGATATGAAGCAATCAATGCCATTTATTTGTTTCAGTTATTTTTCTGAGTGGGTTCTGTAACATAAAGGCATCCTGACTCAAAAGGAGAGGGAAGGTTGGTGGCAAGTGTTTTTATTACCGTTCCCTAAATGAAGGTCCAGATGTAGCAAGGAACTCAGTGAAGCCTCACTCAGTGGTAGAGCAGCCCTCTACCCCTCCACTTCTTTCTCGATTCCAATTCTTGTACCCTGTGAGTGCTCATGCCCAGTGTGGCACTAACAAATCGTAAGATATTTTGGGATGTGAGCCAAGTCCAAAGTCAGAAGTTAAGAAGAGCTTGCAAAGTTGCAGCCTGATTAGAAGAAGCCTCATTAAAATGTAGGTAGGAAGATGTAGCAATGAGGTGAGAGTAAGGGAGTAAGGTGAGAACGTAGTGTGTCGCCTAGAACTACCCAGAAAGCTCCTTCGTGCACACAGCTGTTCCAAGGCAACTCCAGGTCTCACTTCCAGGGGATGAAACTGATGATGCATGGCAAACAATTAATTTCTGTTAAATACCAGCTAGTTAATGAAAAATATTTTTGAGTCCAGGATGATCCCAAGAAAGATGTACTTATAAGTGGCACTGATATTTAGTCAACCAACCGTGTCCGTTGCAACATTTGAATTTAATGGGACTGGTTGCTTTATATTAATTAACTGCAGATTGATTGCTACCTAGATTTGTTGAGATTTCATACAGGTGATTATCCAATAATGGGAGAGCTGTTAAGATGCGTGCCATGATTCCTCTCAGAGCCAGGGTGATATTAAGCAGGAAATGAACAGTTCTGCTCAAACACAGTCAGATGGAGTAAAGAAAATGAGACTTGGGTCTATGGGGAGGAAGGGTAAGGGTCACCCTTGTAGCAGGTCTTGGCACAGATGGATGTTGAGTGACTAAAATGGGTTATACCCCATCCTCAGGGACATGGTGGGTTTCCAAGTCTGGGTGGGACAGATGAGATCAGAAATAGGGTAATGGGCCAGGCACGGTGGCTCACACTAGTAATCCCAACACTTGGGGAGGCCAAAGTGAGATGATTGCTTGAGGCCAGGAGTTCAAGACCAGCCTGGGCAACATAGTGAGAGCCCCTATCTCTACGAAAAAATAGAACAGTTATCCAGGTGTGGTGATGTGCGCCTGTAGTCCCAGTCAATCTGGAGGCTGAGGTGAGAGGATCACCTGAGCCCAGAATGTTGAGGCTGCAGTGAGCCGTGATTGTGCCACTGCATTCCAGCCTGGGCAAGAGAGTGAGACCCCAACTCAAAAAACCAAAGTCAAATGAAACAAAAAGAAAAAGGGTAATGTTTACTTATCAGACCATCACCCAGCAAGACTGTCATTCGGTCTGTGAGCCAAGGATCACAAATAGTTCCACCTTTCCAGGAAGCTAGATTGAACGAAACATGGTGTGGATACATCCAAGGTCACAGATTCAATATGGGATATGTAGGAATGGGTAGGTCAAGGCCAGGCCACACAACTTAAGAGCTGAGTGACCTTACAATAGTCTCTTGTCTTTATCATCCTGCAGCTATAAAATGGGGACAAACAGTGAATTCTCATGAGACTTGGATATGATAGTAGAGGCCAAATACTTTGTGCCTTCTCAAGCCCTCAGTGCTGGAAGACTGTCAGGCTTGTTCCTCAGGGCCAGGTGGGACTGCTCTGAGCCACAGAGTCAGGGGGCCTGTCTAGCCTTGACCTGGGTCCTGCAGGCACGCCGCTAGAGTGACAGCTCTTGCAGCTGGGTCAACAACCATTTGGTGAGATTTGTCATAGCTGCTCTGGGCCCATGACTTCCGTGTGACTTGGCCTCCTTCACATCACCATCTTGGTTCAGCCCGCGTCGTTTCATTCTGTCCTCTCCTGGCTCTAGGCCAGTCCCATTTGGTTTCTGATCCACTCTGCCCAGGACTCTGGGTTTCTGGCTCTCTCCTCAAAGTGGCTGACACACAGCTTGACTCGCCTCTGTTCCCTGGACAAGGACCAAATCTAATCGTCAGCCTCCCACTGATAACCCAGAAGGGCCTTGGGCTCTGTTTCTGCCAAGTCCCAGCCTGCGGATGAACAGACAAGAGCGTGACTGACCTGACCCCTCCCTGCTGCTGGGAGGGGCTCTCCTCCATCTCCTGTGGTGCAGGATCAGAACTGCAAAGCCCACCCCATGTGCAATACTGACCCCAAAAGGCACCAGAGGGGAGGTGATGGGAACAGTGGCAGCAGCAAAGGAAACAGCAACATGGTGGGGGTAGGGGGACAAGGGGGTGGCCCCTCTGCATCCTCGGGAGCCGTGACCACCTGCCCCTGCAGATCCGAGTTGCCCTGTAGGGTTGCAGAGGAACTAGGAGGCTATCCCACATTTCCTGCCCCAGATTCTGTAACCAGGAGGATCTGCTCACTCGGCTGAACAAAGGTTCAGAAGATGATGTCTGTCTTCACACAGTGGACTTCCAAGGAAAGTGTGTGTCCAAGCCCTTGGCCCAATCCTCACCTTCCCGAGCCAGGTCACATGGCCATGTCCTTGTCTCCTCCTCCCCAATCCCTAGGCCCCTGCTCCTCCATCCCTGGGGAAATGTGGATTTTCATTAGACAGGAAGGCTTGAGTCATCAACTGTGAAATTGCTCCCTAAACACCTTCAATGCCTAGTCATATGCACTATTTAATTTACTTTTAATATTACAGATTTTTAAAGCGCCACAAAGCTACAGCTCAGCTAAAGATGAGTTTATGTCAATGATTTTTTAGAATGCCTTTTTGCAAAATTACCTTGAGTGTCTGAGCGGTTTCCCTCCAGACAGCCGCAGGCTCTCTTGTTTGATGCTGAGCAGTTTGCTATAAATGAATGCAACTGTTTACTCGACTTTTAGATGACTCTCTAGCTCTTTGATGTTTGTGTTCACTTGTGGATTTTGAGACCCCCATGAGGAGGGAGAGATGATTTCACTTCGCTGAACCCCTAAGAAACTGGAGCTATGCGCAGGGTGTCAACACAATGTGTTCATTCATTCTAATCATTTCCGAGGTGGGCGGGGGGGCGGATTCTGCTGTCCTCCTTTTGCAGATAAGTATCCGAGGCTCAAAAAGGTTAAGCAACTTACCCCTGAGGCCACCCAGGTCTGTTTGACTAATAGGCAGTGTCTTTCCATCATTTCTTAGGTTTGCCTTTTGGTGCCTAAATCACACTGCCACTTCAAATAAGTTTGGGTTAAATGAGTACACGCAAGATCGACCCTCTTGACCAGTTCTGTCCAACACCCCAGTTAATTCCCCTGTTCACAGAGCTTTCAGCTGCAGGATTCTGCAGGGGGGGCAGTTTTGCCACACCTCCCATAGAACAATGAAAACTGGGCTGTCAATAAGGGCCCTGGAGGACCTCAGAGTGCTTCCTAAATTCTCAAACAGAGTCAGTTATTTTCAATTTCATGTGCCATTTTGGAAATTTCTGGTGATTGTAAAAAAAATATATATATATATATATATATATATATATATATATATACACACACATATATATGAATTCGCTTGTCTCTGAATTTCAAAAAAAGAAAAAAAAACCCTGCAATTGCCAGCCATGAGTTATCAATAATAACTTGCCTGTCACCTGTTTCTCACAAGAGCCATTGCTTAGGTAGAGGGGACCAGAGCCTCATCTGAATCTTGGGGAAATTAACTAAACCCACAGCGGGGCAGCAGAGTTGAATGAGGACCACGGTGGAGCTCAGGACCCAGTCCAGGCTGAACTCCATGCTGTGACTTCATGCATGATCACCTTCAGATTAGAGTTATTGACGTTGTGTGGTTTTAATCAGCATTTGTGTGTCTACAGCATGCCAGCTGTGAAGAGAATGTTCGCTTGATACTGATTCCCCAAAGTATGTATATTTTAATATATATTATGAATATATTTGGATTAATCTGAATTCACAAATCTTCATCGGTTTAAATGTAACGCAGGACGCTGTCTTAGAGGCTGAATGGAAGAGTGGAAGAGAGATCTGTAAGATGCAGAATTTACCCACAAGTAGCTTATGGGATTAATGGGAGATAAGACACTTGAAAGGGGACTCCACTAATAAACATCCATCTTGCAAATGTCCACGTCTACACGTCAACACAAACACCCCCTACATCACTTGCGTCCACAGCCCACTGCCCATTCTTTAGGAGGATGTGGGAGCACAGAAGTGGATATGAGGCAGACAGGAAAGGCTTATGGAAGCTTGAATGACTTGGGATCCAACCCTCACTACGCCTCAGCTGTACTATGCAGAGTTTTCTGCCCAGTCTCTGCCTCTCTGGTCTGCAATCAGACTGGAGTCATCTCAACAGTTCTCTGCCCAAACCCTTCCCCTCTCCTCTCACCAAGAGAGTAAGGTGCAAGTCCTTTGGTGCCTTCAAGGCTCTCCATGGATGCCTGCACCCTTGCCTGCAGCTGACCTCATCTCCTGTCCCAGGCTTTCCCTCCTTTGCTGCCAGCCTCTGTGGTACCTCAGGCCTCTCTGTATCTCGTCCCTCTGTTAGAATTCCCTTCTTTCCAGTCTTACCACCTGGGAGAACTCTAATTCATCTTCAAAACCTTGCTCAGAAGTCACTTTCCCCAGGAGGCCCTCACACCAGAGTAAAACTCCCTCCTCTATGTCTCATCCTGTGCGGTCATCATTTATTTGCTTCCTTGGATCCCTCCTTGAAGACAAGGCCTACTACCTGTTTTGTTTCCAGTACCTATTCCAGAGCCCAGCACTGAGTAGGTGTTCAATCAGAGTTTGTTGAGTAGAGGGAAATGGTTTAAAAATAAGATGTGTGGGCTAGCTTAGTCAATGACAGTACTGGCAATATATATATATATTCTGTGAATACAGAATAGTCCAATGAACTTTCATTTAAAAGTTGCAAGGCAAGTCATGAAAATACATGAATAGGGATAGATCAGTGCCCTGAAACTTCAGAGAAAAAGGCAAATCACCACAGTCTCAGGTTCTCAGAAATGACTTTGTAAGGCAACGGGGCAGAATTCACTTACCATTTATTGTGTGTCTATTGTGTGCCAGACTTTATGCCAGGTGCTTTGTTTTTTTTTAAAAAAAAAAAAAGAGTAAAAGATGGATCCTGAAAAAATTGCCACCGTCTGGTAGCCTAGAGATAGTAAGGAGACGTCATGAAAATGTGGTGTGGTGAGTACCCCAACAGTTGATGTTCAAGTTTGGAGAACTGATGTAAGACATGGAAAAGCCACTGGCACTGTGGAGTTATACTTTCTGCTCAGGACCAGCTTAACTTTCTCTGGTTATAGTGTCTCTCCTTTGATTTCTTAACTTAGTTATCATTTCAGTCCCTGCATGACATTCATTAACTGGGGACACCATGCTTGCTTGTAACGGGCATGCAGGCTCTGTGTAATTTTGATATTTGTCTGATCCATGCGTGCTGACATAAAGGAAGACCCAACCAACCATAGTTCGGGAATATCTAGGGCAGCCCTGGTCTCTCCAGGCTCTCAAGGGAGGTACAGAGCCCAGAAGATGCCAAGAGCTCGTAGGACACAATAGAAAAGAAGGTCACTGGCTCCATGGTCCCATTTGATAATGTTCCTTCCCGGCCCTTCCCTGCTCCAAACTTTTGCCATGAATCTACCTCTCCCCCACCTCCCCTGTCTACTTGTAAAATTGTACCGCAGTTTCAAAACCCAGCCTAAAGAATTTACATTTAACCTTGTCAGTGTGAAAAGTCACCAAAGATTTTTGAGCAGGGATCTGCCATGATAAAAGTGGTCTTCTGGAAAGAGGAATCTACTATTAAGGAGACGTTTGAAGGTACAAAGTGGTGAGAAGCTAGACTAAGGCAAGAGCATCAGGGCAAGAAATGGCATCCATTCTTCATTCTTAGGAAATCCATGGACTGACTTTTGATATGTTATTAATTAGACTGGGCTCTCTTTAAATTATATGATCTCCCCTTCTAATATAATTGCTGATTTATCTGTCTCTACTATTAGAATGTAAATCCCTGAAGGCCAGGCTCTCATTAGAATGTAAGTCCCCTAAGGCCAGGTTCTGGTTTGTCTTGTTTATTACTGGGTCTCCATAATAAACACCGCAGGTGCTCGATACATATTTGTTGGATGGATCGCAGACCATATAGCAATGTTAAGAGAGTTCTGGAAGATGCCTCATTTGGAAATCACTTCTCAACTGAAAGAAGGGCTTCATTTTAGAGATGCCCTCAGCTCATCATGCAGCCCCAAATCCATCAGTGAGCTTCAAGCCAGACCCTCATTAAACCAAAGTAAAGGACAAGTCAGGCAAATTTGGCTTTTGCTGTTTTAATTTTCTCTTTAGTAATTTCAGCGTCTCGGTCATCTGGGGATTACCAAGTTTGACAACTTGTCTCCCTGCCTGTTTTGGCTGTTAATTATATCTTTGTTTCTAATGACATTACAATTCCCATCAGGGCACTGGCAGGGTTCTGGCAAAGGGTCAAAGGACAGGCTGGCAATCAGTGTGATCATCATAATTTGTCTCCTGCTCAGACGCTCAGAAAGTTCACCAGTTTCCCGAATATACAAAACCTCCTTACTAGAAAAAGGATAAGAAGCCACTTGACTGATGTTGGTGTCAGTCCCTTCACTGATCTAAGAAGGTGGCCATTTTTTAATCCTAGCTTCATCAACTGATGTTTCTTAAGACTGTTTCAAGGCTGGCTATTCTATGGCCATGGAAGCAAATGTCAGAAGAAGCCTGTGCTGAATAACAACAAAGCTTGCAGTTTTTGGTCCCTCGCTGTGTGCTGCTCACTTACCACATAGACTCTTTAATCATCAGAACAACTGGGGTTATCCCCAGTTTATAGTTGGGGAAACTGAGGACAATTGACTCTGTAAGACCCCTACGTCTCTCACAGATGGGCGTCTCCCTAGGGACACACCATAATTGGTCAAAATATGAAAACTTCCTGGGCCAAAGCGCACGCTTGCTTAATTAACTGCTGGAAACACCCACTATAAGAAACACCCTCCTGTAGTAGAAACACAGGCAGATAAGGGCTCTTTCCCAGTTTTCCTGACGAGGGCTGTTGGCTTCTCCGGAACGGTCCTGGAGAGGACAGAAGCACTCCAAAGGGTAGCCCTGTGGGCATTTGCCTCAACAGAACCCCAGGCCTAACTGGTCTCTTGGTTTCAGAAAGGAGAATTTTAGCTGTTAAGACCTAGCTTTAATCTGTTAAGCATTCTGCTTTATCTAACAGATTTGACCGACTTGCATATAGCTCTCAGGAGGTTCCTACTGCCTATTGAAATACACCATATTCTTTCTATTTAAAAATTCTAAATGTGATATAACGTACACTGGACATTTCATGAGACATACATGCTTGGGTTATCAAATAATTCCAAAATAACCATCAGTGACACACTACCACCCAGGTCAAGAAATAGAGCATTGTGTGTGGGAGATGGCTGTTAGCATCTGCTGATCCCATTGAGAGAGGCCGTTAGGCATTATGAAGCCCTTGACAGAAATGCCCAATCCCACCTATAAAGCAGCCTTGCAAAAAACATTGAGCCCAAATCAGGTGAAGCTCTACATTGACCTGCCAGTTTATGCAAAATACAGGGAGCAGAGGAACACATCATATGTTTTAGGGATGCAATCAGCAAAATCTAGACTTGATACACTCTATAGAACAGAACACATCATTTCTTCAAAAATAACAAATTGCAAGGAAAAAAAGGAGGAAAAAAACCCAAGAGACGTATCATTCTAGTGTGTATCTTGGTTTGAACAAACCAACTATACAAAATATTTATGGGACAACTGGGTACTAGTTGAATATCTGATGATATGAAAGAACTTCCAGATGTAATAATTATATTGTGCTTATATTAAAATAGAGTCTTTATCTTTTAGAGACACACATGGAAGTGCATTCCTATGAAATGATATGCTTTCTGGGATGAGTGCATTCCAAGAACATGATTCACTCTCACAAACACTATGTCATCACCATCTCTTTTTCATTTTCATCATGATCATCACAGGCATCATTGTCTACTATTTCTCAGTGTCATGAGATGCATGCAAATGAGCTCAGCATCATACAACAAAAAAAGGCATTTCTGGGGAGAAAACGATCTGGGAATCAGAGTGAAACAGCAGCTGAATTAAGTTAGAAGCAGTGCTATTTAAAAGAAAACATGAACTGTGGGGGCAGGATAACAGAAAGCACACTTAGACCATGGGGGGTGGGGTGATGACACTTCATCTTGGGTCATTGTGTTCTGAAAAGAAGGTGCGGCAACTGGGAAGAGACGTGGAAAATAGAGAAATGGCTTCTAACCTTAAGGTTCCAAGGGCATTTTCTCCTAGGGAAAGAGGAGTCCCCACTAGGGAGGCCAGTGAATAAAAGCAGCAAAGTGAAGTGGGGAATCTAAACTCAGCTTCTCGCCATAGGCAGCGTCTCTCCATCAGCTCAGAAGCTCACAGAAGAAGAAATGGGCCTCATTAAGAGAGAGTGCAATTAGAAGAAAACTGTGCCCGTGATCACAAGCCAGAACAGGCTCTCCAATGAGGTAACTGAGTCTCCATTGGCTCATATCTTTTTAAATAGAAAAATCCTCTATTTCTCCTACATGCACAGGTGCACTGGGGACATTTGACTAGACGAGGGGACTTCCAGCTTTAACTCCCATCACTCCTAATGTCGTCTCTTGCCTAGAGCTTACATGTCACCCACAGTGGCACTTTCAGCTTCTCTCCCTTCCCCCACAGGAGCACACATGGAGTTATTTTTATAGGAGCAGGTGTGACTTAGCAGCCACTTGCTGGGCTCGCAGATGAGCAGCTCAAATCGGAGGCTGCTGACTGCTGGCTCTGGCTCACAGAGTCTGGGGGTCGCACCATGGTTCTTCCATCATCTAAGCCACAATGGAAAAGTCCACGTTTCACTCTCTGAGGCTGCGAAAACTCGGGTTACTCAAGGCGGGTCCCATCGCCTCTCTCTCCCCACCCACTTTTTACAAAGAATTTTGGATGGAAGATGCCCTTCTAAATCTCCAAGTCTGTTCTAAGTGAACTATCACAGAAACAAAAAAACCGAATACTGCGTGGGAGCACAAAGGTGGGAACAACAGATGCTAGACACTGCTAGGGGAGGGAGAGAAGGGGGAGAGAGGGCTCACTAGAAGTCCAAACCTCAC
This sequence comes from Tarsius wallacei, assembly GCA_963574415.1. Lineage (NCBI taxonomy): Eukaryota > Metazoa > Chordata > Mammalia > Primates > Tarsiidae > Tarsius > Tarsius wallacei. The sequence goes on from CAUYQG010047781.1 coordinate 25,092, forward strand.
TTACACACAATCGACTTGTATAGCAAATCCCCACAGGTAACATTTTTAAAAAATGGCTTTAGACACAAGACTTTAGGAAGAAAGCAAGAAGGAAATACGTAATATATGGGTCTTGTGGCCCCTCTTCATTAATATAGGGCTTTTACTTTCCATGTTGGCAGATTTTTAATTATGGTTTCCACACTAACCCTTTAAAACGTACAAAAAGTTGTTATAAAAGTTTGTTATATTGGCAAAACAAAAGTGCCATCATACTTTATATTTTCCTATGTAGTTAAAAAATAAATCAATAAATCTTTGAGTCTGACCCTTTCATTCTGCAGCTAAATAAAGTGGGGCCCCAGGAATTGACTCACCCAAGGCCATATACTCACTGACTGGCTCCTGTTGCCTTCAGCCACTCCATCTTTTCCATATCAGTGGCCAAGGGATGGAAGATCAACTCTTAGGAAGAACAGAGATGAGCTCAGCTCCAGCCACAGGCAAAAGATGAAACAATTTCGGAGAGCTGTTTTGTTATTTTTTCCATAAGTCTGCTGGGCTTAAAAGTAAAAGGGATGGAATGGTCTTACTGGAGTGAAGGACAGAGTTCTGAGCTTCTGGGATAGCTACCTCCGGCAAGTCTCTCCTTCCTCATCATGGAGATGGACTAAACTGGCAGAGTAGAGTTACATTCACTTCATACCCACCTCATTTATTCATCTAATATTTATGCAGAAGAACCCACTAAGTACTGGGCACTGTGCTCAATGCTGCTGCAACAAACCCAAAGATTCATAAGCCACTACCCCAAGCAGCTTACAGACCGCAGGGACATATTGCTAGGCAATGCAAACACACAGACAACCTAGGGAACTAGGACATCAAAGAGTCCCAGTCTCAACCCACTGGGACCACTGGCAAGACTAGGGCAGTCAAGTGCAACCATTTTTGGACCATGGATATGACATCTATTTCTGCTACGTTCTTAAGCCCCCCCCCCCCCGCCCGCCCCCCGCCACCTCCTCCTTAGAATCTCAAGACTGGAATGAGCCTTAGAGACCATCTAGCCCAACGATCTTCATTCATGGATGAATAAGCTGAAGGAGGATGGTAGATGTGCTAAGTGAATTCCCCATGGAATTCACTCGGGGTGGGACCTGGGCTGAATCTCTTCCCTTGGCAGGCCCCAGCCTCCCTGGACTGGGAACATGGACTGGGCTGCTTCTCTCCCAGTCCTTCCTTCCTGGATCAACGTCAAGAGCCAAGACCCGGAACCAAGCTGGTTTTTAAGCAGAAATCTGCTAAATGTGGACACACTGAATTATTCATACTTGGGGTCATAAATAATGCATGGGGTGTTAATATCAGATTTGTAAACGCATCCATAACACTAGGGGTGATTAGTCACTGTAATGTGCTGCCCAGAGGTAACAGATTACCTGGCCCTGGTGTCCTTGACTAGCTCCTGTCCTTGGAGACAGCTTCCCTGCAGCGTGCTGTGCCCATCCAGTCTCTATTAGTCTGATGCTAAATAGCAGATGTCTGGGCTAATAAACAATGCGATAGAGCCCCGGTGTACTCTCAGCCACTAGCCCTTGACCCTAACTGCTTTGTCAGCACTCAGCAGAGTTGTGTGGCACCTGCTGCTTGACACCAAGACTTCACATCTTGCGATAGCGCCCCCAGGTCCTCGGCTGTACTCTTTGCTGCCTCCATTTTAGAGAAGCTGCCTGGATGGCCTCGTTTTAGGCTGACAATTCATAGTAAAAGTCCTCTCCAGCCAACTTTTTTATACCTGTCTCACTGCTGTATGAAGGAAATCAGAGAAGGTCAGGCATGAAATCTCATAAGTGGGGGGGGATGATGTGGGGAGATGGTAGTCTCTAACAGATCGTCCCAGGACTAACATCCTTCTGGTGGGAAGAAACTAGAGTGGTATATATTAGTACAAGGGATGGAAAAAAAAAATCTAATTTTTAAGTTGGTCCAAGCCAAGAGAAGGGAGGTGGGGCAAGAAGTGGTTCTACTATCTATAAGGTGGAAAACTTCAGAGAAAGAAAAGAGGAGGAGAAGCAGGAGGAGGAGAAGGAGGAGGGATGGGGGAA